>VMDR010023638.1:0-15476 GCA_007922815.1 Macrotus californicus | reverse complement strand
GGACCACACCACTCACCTGCTCAGAGGTCTTCCCTGTCTTCCTATCACTCTGTCCAAAATTCTTATCATGCTATTTTTATTTAATATTTTTCATTATTTAGACAGGTCTCAATTCACTGTGGTCTATATTTTGCCCCAATCACTCTACAAATACTGTTTTCAGTGATGTTATTAGAAGCTTAAGCTTCACTTCCAGTTCTAAGATCTAGTTTCTTTCTGACTTAATTGTATTTGACTTAATTATAGCATTTGTTATTCCTGTTCTTGAAATGTTCTCTTGCCTTTATTGCTAGGACATCATTTTCACCTCATTCCTCTCTTGCCTATGTTTCTCTTTATCTGTTGTTTTGTTGTTATTTTTATTTAAGGGACCTCCTTCACCCAACCCTTTAAGGAAAGGTGTTGATCAGGATTCAGTTCTTTGACTTCTTTGCATAACTCTTACGCCCCCTGGATAAGCATGTGCACAAGAGATATGCTAATGGCCCCCAAATTCATCATCTCTCCTGAATGACAGAACTCTGACATCTGCTACCCTCTCTTACAAGGCATTTCACATACTCCTCAAACATACTCATTTTCCTACAGCCCCTCCATGCCTCAATAGGAACTACATGTTCATTGCCTACTACATGAGAATGAGTAGATTTGGGACCCAGAAAGTCAATAGCTTACTTATCTCTTATCATATATGCAAGTTTATAGGAAGAAGTTCATTTTTAAAGTATATTTTATTAATTATGCCATTAGAGTTGTCCCATTTTTTTCTCCCCTTTATTCCTCTCTGCCCATCACCCCCTTTCCCTCCAGCATTCCCCCTCTTAGTTTATGCCCATGGTTCGTACATATAAATTCTTTGGCTTCTACAATTCCTATAATATTCTTAACCTCTCCCTATCTATTTTATACCTAGCAATTATGCTTCTTATTTCCTGCATCTTTTCCCCATTCTCCCCTCTCTTCCTCCTCACTGATAACCCTCCATGTGATCTCCGTTTCTGTGATTCTGTTCCTGTTCTAGTTGTTTGCTTAGTTTGTTTTTGTTTTTCTTTTAGGTTTGGTTGTTGATAGTTGTGAGTTTGTTGTCATTTTACTGTTCATATTTTTGATCTTCTTTTTCTTAGATAAGTTCCTTTAACATTTCATATAATAAGGGCTTGGTGATGATGAATTCCTTGAACTTGACCTTATCTGGGAAGTACTTTATCTGCCCTTCAATTCTAAATGATAGCTTTGCTGGATAGAGTAATCTTGGATGTAGGCCATTGCCTTTCATGATTTTGAATACTTCTTTCCATCCCCTTCTTTCCTGTAAGGTTTCTTTTGAGAAATCAGCTGATGGTCTTATGGAAACTCCTTTGTAGGTTACTGTCTCCTTTTTTCTTGCGCTTTAAAGATCCTCTCCTTATCTTTAATCTTGGATAATGTAATTATGATATGCCTTGTGTGTGCTTGCTTGGGTCCAACTTATTTGGGACTCTCTGAGCTTCCTGGACTTCCTGGAATTCTATTTCCTTTGTCATATTAGGGAAGTTCTCCTTAATTATTTTTTCAAATAAGTTTTCAATTTTCTGCTCTTCCTCTTCTCCTTCTGGAATCCCTATGATTCAGATCTTGGAATGTTTAAAGTTGTCCAGGAGATTCCTAAGCCTCTCCTCATGTTTTTAAATTCTTGCTTCTTCATTCTGTTCTGATTAAATGTTTATTTATTCCTTCTGTTCTAAATTGTTGATTTGTGTCCTGGTTTCCTTCCTTTCACTATTGATCCCCTGTACATTTTTCTTTATTTCATTCTGCATAGCCTTCACTTCTTCCTCTATTTTGTGACCACACTCAATCATTTCTGTAAGCATCCTGATTACCAGTGTTTTGAACTATGAATCTGATAGGTTGTCTATCTCTTCATTGCTTAGCTGTTTTTCTGCAGCTTTGATCTGTTCTTTCCTTCGGGTAATATTTTTTTGTCTCTGCGCACCTGTTACATTGTAAGCATGTAGAGCATTAAGTATTCACCAGGGTGGGGCAACCCATGTCCCTGTGTTGTGGCACTCTATGTGGGGGAGGGGTCCTAGAGGAAACAATGCTGCTTGCGTGGCTCTCAGTCACTTCTCCCACTACCCACAAGCAATGGGGCCCATATTCCCAGGTGAGAGGGTTTGTGTATGTGCTAGGACCCTGTGGGACTCTCCAATGAACTGCTGTGAGTCTGGGAGTTTCTCCCACCACTGTAACCCCCAAAGGTTTTTACTGCCAGAGGTTTTGAGGCCTTCTTTTCTCTTGCCAAAACCCTGGGTTGCACAGTCTGCCTCATTTCCTAGTTATTCCTCCTGGTTTATCAGCATGCAAATATGGTAGTGTCTGGTCCACCAGCCCCTGCCTTGTTCACCTTCTGGCTGTGTGTCCTCTCTGCCCTGGCTGCCCATCTTCACTGTTCCTACCAGTCTGAATGAATGTTTCTTCTTTAACTCTTTGGTTGTGGGACTTCCATATAGTTCAATTTTCTGACAGTTCTGGTTGTTTTTTGTTTCTAAATGTGTTGTCCTTCTTTTGGTTGTGTGAGGAGGCAAACTGTATCTACACCTATGCCTCCATCTTGGCCAGAAGTAGGAAGAGGTTCTATAGAACAACTTCTAACATTTAAGCACTGACCAGGTGCCTGAGACAGGATTGTAGGAAGTGCAATTATCCCAATAAACCTAAAAAGGCTATGCTATTTTTGTCTCCATCACAAGACTATAATGTTCAGAAATTTGCCAAACAGGTAAGTGATAGGGGTGGGAATCCCATCCAGCCCATCTGGTTGCAGAGTTGCTCAGCTGTTCAGTGTACCATGTTGCCTCCAGGAGACACATGTGCAGCTTCATTGAAGACATTGGGTAACAGTGTTGCTATGACCTCCTTTGCTCACTGAAAACAATAACAACAATAGTAATAATGGCAGGCTATACTTTGTGTATTGTGTGCTTACAATGTGATAAGCATTATTTTAAGTATTTTTTAAGCATTAACCCATTTAAACTTCATAATAACCCTATGACATAGCTGCTACTATTACTCCCCTTTTATAGATGAGGAAAATAAGACATAGGGTTTAAGCATTTTTTCATTTTTAAATAGCTTGAGGAAAGTGAACTTTAAGCAGTCTGTTCCAAAACCCATGTCCTTGACCTCTTTACTATCTTCTCTTGCTATTTAAGCACTTTTTTTTTTCTGTTTCTTAAAGCAGCAATGAGTTCTGGTTCCTGTGCACCCCTTCCCCATTAGCACCAGCACACCACCTGGCTTTGTCCCAATAATTAACAGCCCTGCTGTTATGAGGCTTATTTACTTCCTTTGCTCACCCTCCCTGTTTTGGCTTGTTAGTTTATAACAAAGTCTACAAGTGTTTTCCTTCTTAGTTTCCCCAAAATTCTACCACATTCTGTTTCATCCTGGATAGTCTAATCTACTGATATTTTTCAAAAGCCACACCTTCCCACTGCCATCACAAGAAACAACCACTTGATACCACCACCATTCTCTCCATGTCTTTCTAAGTTTAGGGTGACTATAGAATTTATTGTTTAAAGCAAGACACGCTGGAGAGGGGTGTATTACAATTATGCTGGGACTACCAGTATGAACTTGGGCTGTCCTAGGCAAACCAGGAGGTATGGTCACATCACTTTTGCCCAACCACATTGTTGACTGAAGACATTCCCTAGCAAAGCGCTACCCTGCTGACAATGACATCATGGCTTCTCTCAACAGCGCCAGCCACAGTGGAACTGGGGTTCTGCTAGGACCTTCCAATAATGACAAGCACAAGGAAAACAGTCTTGCCAAAATTTTAAAGCAGAAAATGAAGAGTAAGAGAATAAGATTTTAGTTTCTAAGTCCATTATAACCAGTGGCAAATAGACAGAACTAAATAAAAAAGGACTTAAAAATGTTTGGTAATATTTCTTTTAAATCAGCAGGGTTTAAAGAACAGAGACCTTACTTCTTAAAGTCTTTCCAATAAAATCCTCAGTTTAATCTCATTGAAAACACTCATTTCTTGCTAAATAAACATTATCTAATGAACAAAGGATTTTTACAAAATCCTTTTATATCTTGTTATTCTCAAGTATAAATTAAAGCTTTTAACTTGTCTTTATAATGCAACCTCAATATCAACCCTCTAATCTTTCTTCAGAGCATTTAATACTGTTATTTCTGAAACATGAAGACCCACTTGCCAAAAAAAGAGGAATATAAAACGAAATCCTGACGTTCATAAGTAGTTATCAGAAACTAACTTACTTATTCCACCTATTCCTGGGGTTAATTTCTATAGTTCTCTAGTTGAAATAATGTTGCATTTATCTAAGTCTAAGAAATTGATACTTGAGATTTCCCCCTTAGGCTGTGAAATTGATAAATGATGGCTACTTAATGGCTATCATTGGTTTAAAATAGTAACAATATGTGTATATATGAATATCTCTGGGAAGTATATTAATTAAAATGTCTAGGTTTTGTAGAGGTTACAAGGTGTATAAAGTTCTATTATGTAACAGTCCTAGAATGAAAATAATCTCTTCCCTGCCTACTATCTTGTATCAGTTGTACAAGATGTGAAGAGCAGAAAAAATAAAATAGCACAAGCCCAAAGTGAAATCTTATTAAAGTAGGAAAAGTTTGCCTTTGATGACCTTTTGTGTCCTTGGAAAAACAGCCTCTCCCACTTTGGGGCTCTCCAAACTCTTCTTTATTCCTACTCTGCTATCCTTATTTGAATTTTGCTAAAAACGTAATCTAATTAGCTAGCACTCCTAGTTTGCATTTGTAAGTTTGAACTGTTAAACTTTCTAGCGAATTTAAAAGTCTGTCTTCATGTAAAGGAATTACAAGCACCAAGTTTCAAGCAGTGCTGTGATTTTTAGGAAGGGGCCTCCCCTAGCCTGCAAACCCATAGCACTCCGAAGGCTGGTCTGAAGCCAGTTCTGTTGGCAGTGATGAATGACACTGAGTTAAACAAGAACGGTTGCTGACAAATGTCATACTGATGCCCAGGAAGGGGAAATGGGGCTGAAGATGTTAGAAGTCTAATTCTTCCGAGCAGCACAGCAAGATTCACGAAAGCCATAATGAACGCCACCCAACTAGGCAAAAATCTGCCCAGGTGTCCAGAAGAGGGCTTTCTTCAGCCTAAAACCAAAGGCTGAGATCTCTGATCCTGTGCCCTGTGCACTCTCCCCTGGACAACCCCATATATATATATTCACTTCCTGGTCCAAATATTTTACAATTTAACACATAAAGAGTTTCTTTTCAAGATCCAGAATTCAGAGAGAGAAAGACAAATTAACAGGATCTTTTGCTTCAGAATCCTTCAAGTTTAAAAATCAAAGAGCCCAAAAGAAGATTAGCAAACTCAAAAGTCAGAGGCGAGGCAGAGAGCTGCAGCTCTGGAGAACTGTCACAGGAGCAAGAGAACCCCGGCAGGGGGACGTGAGCTCCAGAAGCCGTGTGCCGTAGCCAGTGGGAGACCAGAAAAACTAGTCCTTGGAAACCAACTGTACGAGAAAAGGGGGCAAAGCAACATTTAGTCTCACTCACTGGTTAAAACTGATATTAGTAAGAGTCCTTTTAATGAGCTGTTTTGCATGTGTGCCTAATTAAACATGCTGTGAAATAATTGTAATGCTTATCATGAAATTTGTGTTAGATTAACAATTGCTTTGCAATTTACTTGATTATAATAATAAATATTCTCCCTCTATGCCCTGTGCCTTATTTGAGACGCCCCTTGTGAAAATTCAGCCAATATATAATCTGCACCTCCCACGTTCAAGGCACTATGCTTGATGCTAAAACTTATTTCCTTCACTTTATAGAGTGCGATTTCTCAGCCTTGGCGCTATTGACATATTAGACTGGATAATTCCTTATTGTAGGGGATGTCCTGTACATTATAGGATGTTCAGCAGCAACACTGGCCTTTACCCACTAAATGCCAGCAAGTCCACCCCATAACCCCCAGTCGTAACAACCAAATATGTTTCCATATATTGCCAAACTTCCTCTGAGAGGCAAAACTATCCCAGCTGAGAATCCAGTGCTTTGGAAGGATTCCTTCCACACCTTGTCCTTAGGTTACTTACAGCTCATGTGACATAGAGGCTTTCCTGCCAATTAAAAACCTCAGTTAGACTCTGATTTAAAAAACAATAAATATTCTCATTGAGTGAAATGCCTAAATCCCAACTCCTGGGTGTATACAAAAGGGTTTGTCTCTCAATCAGCATGCATTTAAAAACATCTTTATTAAGAAGCTGCTGTTGGCCCCTAAACCATGCCTATACATTTAGCATCTACCTGAGAGATAGGAAGGGAGAAAAGGGTCACATTATATTAGCCAATTCAACTGTAGCATTCTTAAACACTCAAAGCAATATATTAGAAATAAAAAGGTAAAGTAACTGTCTACAGTTAGCAGTTATCAATTATTGGGGAACAATCAGCTCTGAGACCATAGCACAAAAGTCACTGAACAGTCATATTACAAATATGGTAAGGCTCGTTTGCTTTTCTTCTTATAAAACACAGCAATTCTAGAAGTACAAAACCCTTCAGATTAGATGGGATTTTTATCTAATCATTCTTGCAGCCTCATAGTAGAGGAGAAAATCCAATTTTTGAGAATTAGATCAAGTATGTCACAACATTCCTTGTCATTTGGGTTGTAACCAGTATCATCAAAATAAAATTAGATTTTAAAAATACGAAAGAACTGAGTTGTGCTATATCGTTCATCTTCAGCCCAGGTTCCCCATCTACATCTTAACAGTAAGAATTAGCACTATGAAACAATGTTCGAATTCTTGGTGAGCAAGATGTAAATGTCCCTCAAAAGCATCAGATAATTACCTAAGCCAGAAGCAGGAGGTTGGACTAATGATCTGACCTAGGATGGTAATCCTCACAGTTTCTAAGGAGTAATAACATCAATCATTTCATAAACATGTAGTCTCCATTGGACTCCAGACTGAGGGAAAAACATCTCAGTGGTAAGAAAATAGCCCAAGTTTCCCTGGCATGTCCATATGCATGTCCCTCAAAGCAAGGCTAGTTCTACCACAGCACACTTGTAATCAATCTTTCTCTCAAATACTGTTACATTAATTAATGTCAGAATAAGCGCCCAGAGGGGGAAATCTACAGAACTGGACAATAAAGTCATGTGTTCAAACAAGATACCACAACTCTGCTTTTTGAATAATTATAGGAGAGCTTCCTTTTGGATAATACTATTTTACTTCTTTTTTATACTCTAGCTGACTTTTCTAACCTTTCCACCTCTCACATAACATTCGTACAGCTTTAAAAACCCCTAATCTCAGTGACAATGTGCCTGAGAAGATGCCACCTGAGTGTAAATAAGTCTTCATTGCTTAAACAATTATCCAAGTCTTATATGCTGAGAGATTATTCTATTTTTTAAGTTAACACATGGTGACTTTTTTCTCGTGGTGCACAGTTCTATGGAGTTCAACAATAAAGGGATCTGTGTAACTACATTCACTGTTCAGACACAAAATGCTTGCCTCATGCCCCAGACTCCCTGTAGTTATTCTCAGTACTCCCACACCTCTGGCAACCGCCGACATTTTCACTCTCTGTGGTCATTTTCCCTTTTCTAGAACAACACATAGTTAAAATTGTACAGTGCGTAGCTTTTCTAACTGCCTTCTCTCACCCCCGCACGTCTTTGAGAATCATCCACTTTGCGTGTATCAATATCAAAACGTGCCCATAGTGTGTTCCTTTTTACCCCCGAGCAGTATTGCACTGTGTGGATATACTCCAGCATGTTTATCCGCATCCCGGCTGAAGGACACTGGGCTGCATTCAGCTTCTGACCATCACAAATAAAGCTGGACAGAACAGTTCTCTACAGGTTTTAGTGGGAACAAAACTTTATATTTTTCTAGGGAAACTAACCAGGAGCAGGATTGTTGGGGCATTAGGTTGAGCGCCTGTAGAACTTTATAAGAAACTACCATAGTGTGTCCCAAAGTATCTGGACAATTTTTCACCAATGTGTGAGAGTTCCAGCTGCTTCATATCCTCACCAGCACTTAGTACTACAGGCTGAGAGTTTTAAACAAAGGATGTTAGAATGACTTTATTAAAATATCTTTATCAACTGTTATATTACATGCTTAGTATAAAGCAGGTAGCGCTTCAGTTGGGAGATCGTCTTATTTTCCAAATAGGTCTCTTGTAGAAAGTACTTTGATGCCAAATATTTGAAATCATAATAAAATATTTTATTCAATAATATAAGATCCTCTAAAATTGTGTTATGTAATTTGTAAGGGAGCTGTAATGGTCTTGAACTACTTGTTTAATTCTTTTTGTGTCTATGGTAACCATAAAAATGTGCTCCATGCTTTTGGAGCTTCTGCAAGGACCAGAATCATATTCATTAGTTAAAAAAATATTTGATGAGAGCTATTATACTAGGAATAGTCATAAATAGGGCATATTTGGCTTCTGTCCTTATGAGGCATATATAATTGAGTAATTAAAGATGTGCATAGAGTATATAAGCTGTGGGTGTTTTAGGAGAACTTGGCCTTAGATGGATCACTGCCAGGTACCCATTCATAGAAAGCATAAATAGAAAACATTGATTGTGCTTTAAATTCTGATTTCATAGAAAATCACAAAAATGCCAGGCATATCTGAGAAATTTGTGCAAATTAGAAACTAAAATACAATACAATTGTGGTCACTGAACAAAACTGTCCAATTCCAAGACCTAGGAAAAACGCAGGTCTAGAATGCAAGTAGAAAGAAAACTATGAATGGCATCTTATAATATCAAACCTCTTTTAGTAACTGGAAAGAGCATCTGAATGTCATCCATATCCAAACCATAATTCTCCTCTCTGGCTGAGGAAGGTCACCAGGCCCCACCTCCAACCCTGCTCTTTCTCAGAATGCTCTCTCTTGTCCAGATTCCCAGTTTTCTATCTCATTATTAAAATTGATACCAGGGTTCTTCTTCTCTAATTTCTCTGGATTGTCATTGCTGGATCACATCTGCAACTACCCAAGGGAAGGCAATAGTCCATGAGGAACTAGACTGGTCCCCATCTCAGACTCATAATTTACTGTGCCCCAGCCCCTCGGCTGGGTCATCCAGAGAGTGAATCTGATATTAAGAGCCTACTTGTGATTCACTGAGGGAAGAGCACTATTCCAGAACTATTTTCTTTGCATGTACTTAACACTGCGTCCTTCAATAAAACACAATTCATGACCTGAAAGCCCTCAGAAATTTACAGGGGATTGAAAAGCTCATGCTTACACAAAAGGCTGAGTTCTTTTTCAAGTTAGGCAAGTAACTAGAAATTTCAACTGCTAACAAGATTCTTCAGAAATGAAGCTCACTGAACATAATCAGTTCACCCTAATTGACTGCACACAGTTTTATTACATAACTAATAGTTTTAAGCCCCCACCCAATTAGTTTGCCAAACAGAGGTTAAATTCTTAATTGGTTTACTCAAACTAAATTTAGGCAGGATTTACAATACTACCCTCACTTTACCCAGGCAGTTGGAAATGCACTCTCTTAATGGGTGAAATTAGTAAGGACTTCCCTGTAAACCTAAAGGGAAAGACGTTTCGCTAAAATGCTCATCTTAACTAACCAAGACATTTACTCTGGGTTTTATTTTACCTGTTGTAGTTCTTTTTCTATGTACTCACCCAATTTTGACATCTTTTAAACTGTTTTTATGGTTGATATCACTGTCATCTTGCATTTGAAGGTATTAAATTAAAATTAATCAAACGGTCAGCCTGTTTGGCCTGGTGCATTAACTCAGAGAGATCCCTCAGGTTGTCACTTCCAGTCCTTCACAGATTTCACCAGCTTCTAGGGACTGGCAGAGGGTTAAGTCGGAAGAGTCCAGCATTTACTTCTAAGCATATCCCTCAGTGTCTAGCCTAGTCATTGAAAATAATTCTCGTTATAAATATTTGTGCTTACATTGCATTTTTAGGTCTCCATTAATTAAGATTCTAATGCAATAAGGCTAAGTCTTTTCTTAAAACTGAGGAGCTAGAGAAATAAGTCAATGACCCCCTTTTACTAAGCACCCATGTGCATTGAGCCCTCCACCAAGTCAAATAAGGTACAAAATGTAAAAATATACATGAGAAGCAGAATTCATGATTTCAATGTCCAGCCTAGTGTTAAAAATTTCGCATTAGGGAAAGTGTTACAAACTAATTGTTTCTTATACTTAGGTGAAGCATCTACAGAGCAGAGGTCAGCAAAATTTTCCTGTGAGAGACCAGATAACACATATTTTAAGTTTTGCAGGCAAAGAAGCAAAATCAAGGATAACACGTACGTACTTGTATAATAAGAGAAGACAAATTTCCATCATTTTCTATCAAAATTCAAAATTGTATCAGATTGACCAGATCTCAGACGATGTAATTAGAGGAAGTAATTGCTATATACTGGTACTCTATCTTCTAAGACTTCAATAAAAAATAGAGAATTCAATTGTACCAAATTTTCCCTGGGACTCGGAATTATCAGAAATTCATTTTTTGTTTGAAGTTTCTTTTAATTAATAGGTATCGACTGTAATTCTCCGGACTTTGTGCTAGGTGATCAGAACACAAGGGAAAATGGTCCCCTGACTTCCAAGCACGAAGATTCAGAGAAGACAAACAAAGTGCAATAACAGCATGCGATGTGTGCCGCAATAAAAGTATGTGTACAGCACTGATAAACATTTGTTCCAAGTGCAGTATAAACACAGATGGAAGACTCACAAAAATGCGGGTCAAAGTTTTTCCAAATATGTGTACTTCTCCCCTTGCAGTCCTCACAATAAGAACACTGGACGTGCAGAATATTTAGTTGAATCTCTGTTCCTTCTAAATAACCATACTGATCCATTTTTATTGTATAGCTTTACAGAGGTGGGTATTCCAGGTAATTTGTCTAAATTGAGAGGAGCAGTGAGAATTGGCAAGAAGGATTTTATTTATGTGTTTTTACTACAACTAGAGTGATACTTTTTTTACCCTGACAATTAAGATTCTGATTATTTGAGAGCTTTAATTCATGGAGAATTTTCCTTTAGAAATGAGAATTTATAAGACCAAAGAAACTAAAAACAAGATTATTTAATACAAATTTGAGCCAGAATAAAGAGGAAAGAAAACTTTTTTTTTAATCTTTCAAACTGGTATACCATATAATAAGCAATAAACCACCAAAGTCACACACTTATTTTATATATTCAGAAAGAAACCAAAGTCTCCTGCGTCTTCTCTCTCAAGGAGGCTCGCATTGAACTATGACCTAAAATGTGGCGGCATGCCTGATTGATGAAATATTGAAGACAGCCTTTTCCTCTTTGGATCTCAATTGAATGATGACTTCAGCAT
This sequence comes from Macrotus californicus, assembly GCA_007922815.1. NCBI lineage: Eukaryota > Metazoa > Chordata > Mammalia > Chiroptera > Phyllostomidae > Macrotus > Macrotus californicus. The sequence goes on along the minus strand of VMDR010023638.1, from coordinate 4,025 downwards.
TTGCCTACAGTACACCAAAAGATCCCCCTTTGCTTTTAATTCCAGGAGAGCTCATTCTGCAATAAACACAAATTCCAGGGTCTAGAAATCAAGATGCTCTTTCTTTCTGAGGAATGGAGGCTATTCACACCTCTGCTCTAATGACCCTAGTTTGTAGTTTGCCTGGGACTTTTCTGAACAGTTATTTCTACCTAGAGCCGTGCTAGGTATGCCCATAGTAATGGGAGACTGTAGTACCGAGATGAGAAATGACAGTCCTCCACCTTTCTTGAGCCCTCCCTGACATTTTACTTCAGTCAATCAACACCAGTAGAAAGAGTTTACTCCACAATCCCTTCCAGCACAGATCTATTTTCCAGACAGGCAGGTAAGACACAGATACATATGAAACTATAAGAATGACCCAGAAGAACATTCCATCCAAAGGTTCAGAGGCTAAGCAACATGAAGTGTTTGGCTGTACTGGGAAGGGATGTGGTGCCTGGAGAGGAGGCCAGCATCTTGTGTGGAGGGTAGATCACAAGGTGTTATCAGCTGATAGGTTAATGAATTGAGATCTTATTCTGTGAAATAATGGAAAGCCACTTAACCATTTTATGATGACAAGTGATCAGATTTGCATTTTAGTAAACACACTTCTTCCTTGCAGACTGCAGACATTTAGAGGTTTACAGCAGTAAAGGGAACAGTACTTACTGCTATAGCTCCGATAGAGGTTCACTCCAAGGCAAAGTGAGAAAATGGAAAAAGGGATAAGTTTAACAGCTATTAAGGAGGTGGACTTGGCAAGTCTTTGTGACTTAATGAAAGAAGGGGCTGAGAGGAAAAGCAGCCAAGAGCGACTGTTAGTTTGGGAGACTGAAAAGAGAGGGGAAGAGCTGAAGAGAAGGCACTCTAAATTAGGTAGAACGGAGATGTCTGAAAGGTAGCTGGACATTCAGAGCTGGAAAGAGTTAGGGGCCGGCGAATCTAGAATAGAGGTAGAAATTTGGGACCCAGGAATCAAAAACCAGGGCATTCATAAGACCAGAAGGTGAAAAAAGAGGAAAAGAAGACGTGGTTAATGACAAAACTTTCGAGATCACTAACACCGGGGGCATGGGTAAAAGCAGATTCAGATGGAAAATAAGAAGAGGAGGCAATGGCTGGGGCAGTGGTGGCTCCAAAACTGTTATTTCGAAATGAATCAGACCAGCAATGAGGTCAGAACAGGGCTTGACCACTTGTTTGCATGGCACTTGGGATAAGAATTGAGAAAGTGAAACTGTCTCTATGAAAGAATAGGAGGTGCTGCTGGGCATTGTGTTCCCACCCCAGACCCACGTTTCAGCTACCATAGTACTGAGAGTATGGAGAACCAGGGAAGCACATTGCCTTGGAAACCAAAGGAGGACAGGGTATGAAGAATCAAGGAGCAGAATCAAGAGTCAAATTTGGCAGAGATCATACAGATAAGGAGAAAATATTCTGTCAGTTTGTGATTGCTGATTTTTTCAGTGCCATTTTAATGAAGTAATGGGAAGAATCCACAGCGCAGTGGGGAGAGACTGATTGAGTAGTAAGGGCCAATGAGGGCAGGGTTTGTTTGTTTGTTTTTCTTGAAGGAGTTTGACTCTGAAGAGATGAAGCAGGATGTGGCAGTAGCCACAGTGGGGTGCAGGGTCAGAGGGCCTCATGAATAGTTCCCAAACACAGAGACCCTGTCTCAGAGTTACTCCTCAGGAACCCATGTGATAGATGAGCAATGCCCGCAGTGCAAATCGAAGGCTGCCCTTCTCCAGAACGTGTCTCTCCCATACAGCCCCATGTCCATTGAAATGTCCACTGTGAAAGATTCATTTAATTGGGCCTTAAAGGCTTTTTACTAGCAGCAATTTTCTATTAAAGTGCAAATATCCAAATAACAACTGGAAATGAAGCCAGGGTAGATGCTTGAAATAAAAAATGAGATGGAAAATGCCAAAAATAATCTTTGCCTGCCTCAAAATTTTGCTGAGTTGGCCCTCAATTTAATCACTAATAACAACAGCAAATTATCTGTTCTGTATTGGGCAGAGAAAGACTGATTAATGATTGGTCCTATTTAGCTGAAGATATCCTTCATGCCCTACATACAGAGAAGCATCATACACAGGTTATCAATTTCTATGAACAAAATTTAACTTAAACATAATACTAATTTGGATCAAAATTAGCTCTATTGGTGATACAAATGGCACTAAAAATGTCAAATGCCTAGGGTTAAACTTACAGTGATCAATTGTAAGTTTTCCTACTTACAATCACAGATGTGAAGTAAGAATGTGGGGAAAATATAAGTCCGACAGTGGTTACTGGGTGACTTTTGAAAGGGGGCAGAATACATCTTTCCAAATAATTCTACTTTGGCATATTGATTATTTTGACCTGGAGACTATTGAGAAGCAGCACATTCAAGAAAAGCTGGCTGCGCTCCTCTATTTGTCTAAAAAACAGGACATAAATTTGTAAAGGTGTCTACTCTCTGCTTTCTACCAGAAAAGACTGAAGTTAATCACCTGAGACTCTAGACCCTTACCAGCCGAGAGATGGTACCAGATGGATCTACATAACAAATAGTACTATGGAACTCCCATCTACTATTAGTTTTTACATATATTGACTTTCCCATGGGCCACATTACCCATGCTTGTTTGGGTACAGCCCTCAAGCTAAGAATGTTTTAAGAACTTTTAAAGGATTTTAAAAGAAGAAAAAGAGAGGGAAGAAGACAAGAAAGGGGAGGTGAAACAGAGACCATATAGGGTTCTTAAAGCCTAAAATAGTGAAAACCTAGAATATTTACTCTCTGGCCCATTACAGAAAAGTTTGCTAACCCCTGTCTTAGATGATCAGTTTAGGGCCCCCTATTGTGTGCATCCCTGATGCCCTGGAACTCCTCAGTTATCACATTCATGCTTTATTACAATTAGTTATTTAATGTCTCCATTTCAGACTAGACTCCAAGCTCTGCAAATCCAGGAACCACGACATCTTCATCACACTATATCCCCAGTACTCAGTACATGGTAGAGTCTCAGCAAAGATTTGTTGAATTAACCACAGTGAAAAGGAAAACAAATGACAACTTCTGTGTTGCTGTGTCCATAGATGGGTCACAAAGGCACTTTCAAGGGCATATGACTAGGACAAGCCTATTGCTCTCAGGACCATGATGACATACTAGTCATCCCGGCAAGATTATTAGAGATCCTGTTTTCTCTCTGAAAAGTGTCCCATTCTGGAAGAAGTTAGGATACTTAAAAATGTTCACAGGTCCTACTCCCTGGGAGGAGAAAGACTTCCTAACCACTAGAGCAGAAACCACAGTGGCCTTTGTCTTAAAAGGCAGAACTCTTCCTGTGTGGAAAAGAATGATTGTAACATAATAGTGTTCAGAATCCAGACAAATAACTAGTAAAATACTGTGGTTAGGGGGTGAGGGTAGTACAGGATGAAGGGAACCAAGTATATGGTGGCAGAAGATGATCTGACCATGAGTGGTGGGAACACAATGCAATGTACAGATCATGTGTCACAGAAATGTACACTAGAAACCCATATGATTTAATTAACCAATGTTGTCCCAATAAATTTAATAAAAATAAATAAATAAATAGAAAAATACTGTGGTTATGGAACATCACAATTAAAATAGGCTTTTATTCATTGACCTGGAAATCTGCCTATTATTTTTAATACAGTCACTGTGTGAAAACATTTTTCATATTATAAATAACCAACTTTTGGAAATCAATCCATCTTGACTTTGGAACAGCCAGAATCAATTATATTCGATGAATATATTTATAATAAGCTCTTTTTTGTGCATGATATAAACATGTGATTCACTTTTTTCTTTTGGCGTGACTGAGAAATCAGATATTCTAGCTAATCAATGTTCAGGAACAATAAAATGTTATTTTGAGATACAAAATTTAAGGTTTGAAATTAACTTCGGGAATCATCTAGTCCAACACCCTCACTTTATGGGTACGGATATGGAG
>VMDR010023637.1:0-15527 GCA_007922815.1 Macrotus californicus | reverse complement strand
AATGTTTTCTCTAGTAGAATGCGTATTCTGCTTTAAGAAAAAGAACTGAAAGGAAAAGAAATATTTTCTGAAACTTCACATCCCAGAGAACCATTAAAATAATGGGACTTTTGGGGAACAAGCCTGTAATATGGGTGTTCAAGTGTGTACTCAGTACTTAAGGTGAATTACATCAGTTCCTCTCTCTGTCTGTCTGCCTTCCTCTGACTCTTCCTCGTCTTTATCTCTCATGTTCTCTCGTATACAAAATGAAAATTTTGAAATTAAAGCAATGCTGTTAATTAACTTTTAATTGTTTCTAAAGCAGTTATGGACTAAAATGACTTGAAATCATTTATGTAAAGAATAATATTAACACAAAGAAGAAAAGGAGATTAAAATTGCTATGTAAGTTCCTAATGAGATTCCTGTCAACTAAGTCAAAAGGTACACGTTCAGTTTTAGCATATTATAAATTTGATTATAGACTTTTTCTTCTTCTTCATCACACTTGGCTAAGGTAGATAAAACCCCTGTCCACTTGTCTGACAACATGTGCTGTGGTCTACAGTAGTTCACACACCCAAGACCTTCCTTAACGGAACGCATGGTCTCTGATAAAGACAGACATTGACACATTTTACTGTGATTTAGAGCCTCATTACTCGAGTGTGGTCCATGGTCGCACAGTACCAGCATCACCTTGGAGCTTGTTAGAGATGCAGAATCTCAGACTCCATCTCAGATTCATGAATCAGAAGCTACATAGTAACAAGAACTCCAGGTGATTTATATGTACATTCAGTTGGAACAGCTCTGTTTTTGAGTTTCTCTATAAATTTAGAGTGTTCTTAAGTGTCCCCCCAAATTTCCCTTCTGTGAATTAATCTCCCAAAATAATAGCAGGAATCTATTAACTATACATAACAAAAATGTTCACTGTAGCACTATTTGTAAACAGCTCCAAAATACAAGTAACTTAATTATATTTCACTCAGGGTAGATTCATTTCATCTAACCTTGGAACCATTTATTTCCAATTCCCTTTTTTTTTTAATGTTATTGTTCCATAGAGAATAATGGAATGGTATCTGAGTAATTTTGTTTAGAAATTTTTTAGATGTTTATAGGGGGTTACTGTTAATAATCATAAGGTCAGTTTTCCTTTTAGAGTGTTTTGCAAAACATATTGTGTTTCTCTTTCAAAGCTGTGTAAGGCTGGCTATTTTCTTCCCATAATCTCTCACAGATGCCAGTTGGTATTAAGCCAACATGTCTGTTTTTTACTGTCTTTATATATTTGGTTCTGCTTCTTGTCAGAAGCCAATTTTTTTAAGATTGGTTTTTCCCCCACTATGTCTATTAATTTCTAAAACACTGTCTTATTTTCTATAACACTATTTTAATGGAAAGATAGATATATTATCAGGATGAGTACTTTTTAACATGTTAAACCAAGGGAGGATGGTCATCAATAATGAGAGCAAAGCAAACACTGTGAGAATTGAAATATAATTTCAAAAGGACAGCAGGACTCAAAATAACCTAAGACTTTAGTTCAAGGGATAATCTGATCTGTCTTGACCAAAAATAGAATAACATTTTTGAACTAAAAGGACACATCAAACGTAAAACCTGCAATTAGATTTAAGCTATGCTTGCAATGGTTATTTTTGTAAGAAGGATTTCTATTCACATAGCAGTTCTTTGTAAGTAGGACTCACACAGAAGCACAACAGATATTCACAGTGAGATCTTCCAGTGGAAGGAAGCTGAGTGACCAGGAAGACATCGGCCATAAATGCACCTTTTTGTTTGTTTTTTCTGGGCAGAATGGAAAACATTATAGGTCAGTAGACTAACCCAAGGTCAATAACAATAATGAAATAAAATACAGCCAACCTATCAGAGTTAGCTTCGTTGCAATTGTAAAAATCTCAGTGGATCAAAATGGTAACAGGAATCATGTGTCTTCCTGCAGACCCCCTGTGATTCTCCTCATTCTGGGAATCAAGCAGAAAGGTTCTCTAGGGAACCTGCTGTCCTCCTGGCAGAGGAGGACAGTGAAAGAAGCATTGGAACTTGGCCATGATGCTCAGACCTTGTCCTGGGTCACGGCATGTCCCGTCTGGGTGTATTCCATTGATGTGAGCATCTTCCTTTCCAATACCAGTCGAAAGGAAATCATTCACACACTCATAGTTCTTCCCTGCAGTGCATGTTTAATGCACATGTGCATATTTGCATCTAGGATGGGGCAGAAAATACTTGCAAAAAATAAGCCAGTCTGCCACACCATTCTTATTGGTTTATCCCTAAATTTTTTTTTCCGTTCTCTTATCCATTTTTTAATCCTTTTTTGAGAGCTTTACCTCTCTCTTCAATAACTGATATATGACAATGGAAATTGAGAAAACCCAAGTGCAAAGATAACAGTGTGAAAGTTCTTTAATTTTTGTTTCTCATGGACACTATATATAATTTAAAATTTAGGACAGAAATATAAATAATTGTGAGGTCCACAGCATATCAAATGTACTTAATCCCTTTGTATGAATTGATTGTAGGATGACATTCAAATCATGATTTTTTTTGGTTTCTTTTGTCCTCTCTTTCTCTGTGAAGTTTTTCTTCAGTATGTGCATTTAAGGTCCATAAACTGCCACAGTATTTTCGTTGTAAAAGACACAGCTGCATGGTTTCTATGTGAAATAATCACATCTTTATATATCCGCAGTAGTTCATCCTTTTTACTTTCTAACAGGCTCAGAATGTTGAATAGTTTTCAAAATCACATTTAGTATTTCCAAAACACATGGATGTCCTTTGGAACTCATATCATGCTTTTGAGCTACAGCTGGCTTAAAAACATGAATAGAAATGACATTTGAACAAAAATTTTTTAGTTGATCGAATAATACCTCCATTTTCAAAACTGAATATTGTGTTATTTACATATAATTCAATGTACTTTTGTAATTGAATACCTGAGAGAGATTTACAACTAAAGTTCAGAATGCATTTTTCTTTCTTTAAGACTGACTGTAAAAGTCTCAAAGAAAGTGAAGACCATCAACATCACAAAAGCATGGTAGTTGTGTATGATTTAAAAAAAACAAACAAACCCAGATCTCTTGGAGAAAATAAATGAGCTTATTTACTATTAGACTGAGCGGCCTTGTCTCAGCATCTTAGCTATTTAACAGTGCCTGATTTCCAAAACTTTAATACAGTTGTGTGGCCTGTTTTAGCCAAGGGCTTTCTACAAGGTATTCATAAAACATAAATGAACAGTTGTAATCTGAATAGCTTCATGTGCTTCACTGCGGGGAAAGCTTTTACATACATGAACTAATCTTCCACTGTAGAGAAGGACCATAAGCAGCTTCTGAACAGATTCTCTTTATCTGGCTACTGGAAGGAATTATCCCTTATATCTTGATTACAAGATCCACTAGAAAATAATTTTGACTAAGTTTAGGTTCCTGGGGTGAAAATCAATATCTATGAAATGCTAGCTTATGAAAACTTAAACCCCCCTCATTTACTGTTAGATCCTAATACAAAATGTAGAAGGAGCAAGGGATCTCTCTGGAGAATCTTTTATGAAGACCTCCCAAAGGCCCCACTTCCTAGTACTATTATGTTTCAGGGGATTTCTGTGAGGAGGTTAGGATTTCAACATATGAGTCTTAAGGGGAGGGGAGCCCAAGCATTGAGACATAGCACTGCCATTTGCCGCAGAGCTGAATTATGGGTCCTCAGAATATCACAGTATCGTTGTTCTTTCTCCACCCATGTGCAGGATGTTGGTTTTGGTACTCTCTCACAACTCAGCACACGTTTGAAATCTTCTCAGACTCGTTGCTCTTCCTGAGAGACCTTCACACACATTTCCACAACAGTTGATCCTCTCTTTCTGAGTGTAACTAATTGTTGGGGATTTGTGTTTGTTTGTTTCTATAGTAACTTGCCTACATATTATCTTCTCTTTTGTTTTTTGGTGCTCCCATCAAAAGCTATTCATCACGCACATAACCTAATGCTGTTAATAATTTGGCCTACTCATTTGTATTCTCAATGGATTTTTTTTCTTTTTCTTCAGCTACTTTGATAAGTCTGCTTGATTTCCAGTATTTCTAATATCTATTAACCTGACTTCTTGCCAAGAAACATGGGTTGCTGTTTAGGATTGGACAGTTACCTAGGCTGTCATTTTAAAATGGAATTATTTTATTTCGGAGAAGAAACGCAAACTACTCTTCTACTAGAAATATTCAGTGGTTATTTTGTAAAACTGGCATGTCAGTTCATAAATGGGCACACTACCGTCCAAACAGATAGATGCCTGAAAGCAAAAGAACAGGATTGAGTTTGACGCTGACATGCAACATGAGTATCGAAGAAGACAGAGGTCTGGGTGTGGCTAGTTCTCAAAGTTAAATTTAATTGACAGATTTTTTTTTGCTCAACATTTGAACGTTGAAAATGGTTATAGTTATAATATATGTGCCCTACATAGGCAACCTCTGAATTTAACATATATTTACATAAACGTAGATGCATTTATATGTCTTCTCTGTATTTTAGGAGTATCATTGAAAACAAAATGACAAAGATATTTTGGTCATGTTTATATGCGCCATGCTGATCGGTGGCAAACGTTTCTGCATCATAGTTTTGTATTATGCACTCCACCTAAGTTCATTTTACAGAGTTTCTTAACTTGCTTTTAGGTCACATGAATGATAGGTAACCGAAACACTCTCAGACATGGAATAAAATATAGGGACATTGCCCCACAAAAGCAGCCATTGAACAGGCACTAAATTCATATGTACGTCTGCCTACATCTCAGGCACTTTCCGAGGCACCAGGAAAACACTTGCAGAACAACAGTAAAGTGAAAATCCTTGCTCTTTTGTTTCATTATGTCTGTCATTTCCTCACCTTCAGATAATTAAAAAAAAATGGATTTGAAGTGGTAAATGGGATCATGTAAACTATATTCAATGCAGGAGAGGAGTCCCTCACAATTTTTGTGGACAAGCGGAAGCTGAGCAGAGGATCCGAAGGAAGTGATTCCGGCGCCAATAGCTCTTCGGTCACCCTGGAGACACTGCACCAGCTGGCGGCCTCCTACTTCATCGACAGGGACAGCACCCTTAGGAGACTGCACCATATCCAGATCGCATCCACTGCCATCAAGGTAGGAATGGGTTTGCCCTACAGCTATGGGGCAGCGTTCTTTTTCTTATCCCTAAAGCCCATTTTGAATTATTTGCATGTCCCACTGACTTAAGTAATTATGTTCTGAGGTTATTTTAACATTCCCTCTTGTCATCAGTAGTGTATTATATTCAAGATAAAATTATGTGTATCTCGATGTAATTTTTTAACTTGATCTTTGGATGAAGGTTGTTCCCAGACAACTATTTAATTGAAGTATCATATACTTGAATTATGCAATTTTATCCTGGGAAAGAGTTCTTCATACAGTGTTGGTGGATAAAGTCCTGTTTTAATAACATTGATTTTCTTTTAATCTCCATATTTTATCTTATTAATTTAAAAACACCCTTAGAAGGGGCCTTGTTAGACTCCAAGTGGTCAGTGATGCAGAAGTGATTACGAAGTCTTGCTTTAGCCAGTATTTTCCCTCAGTGCTTTTAAAATTAAGTGCAAGTTTTTGGTTGTAAGTTCCTCGAAGGCAAGATACACCATAATCTACAGTTAACGGGTGAACTCCATGTGATCACTAAAGGGCTTGTGACTATGTTAAGGTTGAATTTACTAAAGCTGAGAGGGAGAATAAGGTCTTTATTTTATTTTATTTTATTTTATTTTATTTTATTTTATTTTTAGAGAGAGAGAGAGAGAGGTTGTGGTTTCCAAACCAGTAGACATTTTGGCCTAATCTCTGGCAGTTTCGGTCGACACGTGTTGTTTTGGCTGGCCACCGCTGCAAAACAAACAGACCAGAGAGGTGGCTGAGTCGGTGTGCTAGGGTGATTCTGGACTAAGTTAACAAGAGTAAAATAAAGTATGAAGAACATTTTTTAGGGGGGTTTCAATTGTAATATTTCACAATTCTTGTAAAAAGCAGTCATTAAATGTATTGTGTTGCTTTATGAGATTAAAATGAACATGTGTACTATTTTGTCAGTGAATTGAACAGTGAGGACTTCAAGATCTGGGAGTGCTAGGTACAGTTAGCCCAAGAAATGTCTTTTGTGATGATATGCAGGAGAGAATAAGGGTGACACAGGAATATCGTTAGCTTAAGGTTACACCAGTAATGCTACCCGTCTTCAGTAGGGCTAGTAGAGGAGGTTGGGAGGAAGTTCTGCAGATGTAAGTTCCACAGTTATAGATAGTTGACTTCTGACTGTAGGACTTAGATTATGCTGAGCAATCAAGTACATACATAGTTATGCTGTATAGATAAAAATGTAGCCAGAATGAAAGAAGATGTCTTAGTTAATTTAAAAGTATTGTAAGTGAGGGTATTGTTAGGGATGTTTAGCTTGAGGTTGCCGGGGAGAAATAGATTTTTTTTTCAGAAATCAATTTCATTGATATAAACAAGAACTTAAAGTGTGTTTTCTAATAGAAGACATCATTGTTGTAAGTGTGTTTATTATATGGCTATTGATCTTTTTCGCCCAGCACAGAGTAGAATTATACAATAGAGGTTTTGTACGCACACCGGGGGGAAAAAAATTCATTCACACTCCACGGGAAGACTTAATGGATATTTGTATGCACTCGCTTCTCCGCAACTGAACTTGGTTCACAAAAGGCCCGCGTTGTAAAAGTGGAAACTACTGTCCGTGGGCCTGGTTCCTAGGTCCTGGTGACACCTTTCCAGATGATGAGGCTTTATGAAGCTGAAACTCTAGCTGCAGGGTAGAGATGAGACCCGAAGGACAGTGAGTTTTAGGAGTAATCTGAGAACTGCTCTGGGGAAGGGAATGGAGTAACCTCGGGGTGGGTGAGGGAACTGCTCATCTGAGAGTGCCCTGGCGATGACCGGTGTCCTCTGTAGACCTGTTGTGCAGTATGTGCCTGTGAGGTGTGCCACGTGGCTGGGGACAGGAGGAGCGGGCTTTAGATCAGGGAGAGGAAAAGGAGAAGAGTGTGGGAATGACAGCGGGATGGGTTGTAAAGAGAGGCACCTTCACGTGGTGGTGTGTTTCAGTCACAGATGAACTGCACTCACGGCCGTGGTCCCATGCCCATGGGATTATAATGGAGCAAAATTTCCCATCGCCTAGTGATGTTGTGAAGTCTCAGCAGGTGCATTTCTCACTGTTTTGCGGCGATGCTGGTGTAAACAAACCTACTGAGCTGCCAGAGAGACCCAAGTATCGCGCCCACACTCAAAGGGGCAGGCGGCACCATCCCGGCTTGTGTAAGTCCGCGGTCTCTGATCTCAGGACAAAACAGCCTATGGAGGCCTTTCTCACAGGTGTCCCCAGTGTTAGGTGGAGCGTGGACACACGTATCTGGTGCTGCAACGAGGAAAAGAGGGAATGGGGTCTGTTCCACCAGCAGCAGCTAAGGGTATAGTGAAGAAGTGCAGAGGGAGTGCAAGAAAGAAGTGCTGGGGATGGGGCTGGGGAAGGCCCCGGGCTCTCAGGATTTAATTCAGGGCTGAATGGGTTTCTCTTCTCCGTGCACTGTCGTCTGAAATGCCTGGTGAGTCGCTGGTCCAGGGTCAGCAGCAGCCTGGATTGCTGTCAAAGCCCCAGGAAAATGTCCTGTGGTAGAGTGTGCGTTGTCCACATGCCCTTGGGGAGGTCTACGGGTCCCCAGGACCGCATGCATACTTTTCTGTGCTTATGCATTTTCCAAAGGACGGTACCCTTTATTTTCGTCAGTTAGCAAAGGAGTCCCTAGGCAGATAAAAGGTGTCTGTCCTTAATTGTAAGATTATAATTGCTTAGACAGAAATAACTAACGTGGCAAGAGGCACTGAGTGGTTAGGGGTGGGAGGCTTGTACCTGGAATCTAAGGCATTTAATTACTGAAATCCTTTATATTTGAATAAATAATTCAATACCAAGTGATTCTGTAATGTATTTAAAATCAAGAGCTTAACTCTTTTACTAAATCCCTAAAGGTTCAACAACTGGCTATTATATGTTAAAGATTCAAACTAAGTGTACAAAGATCCACATTTTCTTTGATTATGTAATGCAGCTTGCATTTTAAGTGCCACATAGTAAGCATTTAATTTCTTGAACAAATTCACGGAATTTAGGACAGTTTTGTTAAACAGTAAAGGCAAATAAGACCATTATCCGATAATGGCAAAAATATAATGAAATCTGCAAAATCATGCCTGCTTTTGTAATGTTAATTCTTACAAAAACTCAAAAGAGTTGGACAAATAGTGTTAATTATGAGCCTTTTCTAGAAAATGGAATAGAAGAAATTGTTGTTTTTATATCTTGTAATTGTGAATGTGGATAAATAAAAGAATGGCTCAAATGCCTATGTAGCTTAATTAACTGTTAAATTATTCCAAATAATGGCATTTATATCAAATATTATTTTCAATATTATTTTTAGTGCAATAATATAGCAAGAAGAACAGCTACATGGGCCTCTGTATTCAAGTGTCAATTCAATTGACTTGTCATCTAGAAGAGCGAGCTAATACATGCCTCAGGTTTGTTTTGATTTAGTCTAATGAACTTTAATATTATGTTATTGACAATGGTGAGAAAGTAAAAATAGATTATACATTTTTGGAAAAATGTAATCTAACACCTGATGTGCGATATGCATTTTGGAAAATTATTGTAATACTTTGTTTTAAAAATTATATTACATGCAGTGAGAAAATTAAATTACTTTATCAGACACTATAAAAAATTTTTAAAGATTACATTATGATTATTTTCCTAAAACCAACACTGATATATACTGTATCGTAGGCATTTTTTTAATATAGAAAAAATATCAGATTTTTAAAAAGTATAATATTTAGACCTGTTTTCCAACAAGTTTTTATCTCCTCCATGAAAAGCAATTAGATGACATTTTAAAAAACCTAATAAATGTTGATTGTAATAACCCTGCCTTCAACCAGAAAAACCAGGCTGTTTCAGTTTTATTTTGTGTTTTTTTTTTTGTTCTGTTAATATACTGTAGCTATCAATATGAGGTTACCACATTTATGCAAATCTCTCTTTGTCATTTAACCTTTATTTAGCTATGGGAGGCAAAATGAAATAGCATTGTGTCAGGAGTCACGTCTTTCCCCAGGAATTTTAGATGATTTGGAACAAAGACTCACACAAGCAATTTTAAATCAGTAAAATTTTCAATTCTATCTCTTCTCACATATGAATTATACTTGTAGGTCACAAAAATACAAACAAAACAAATGTCAATTGATAGTACCCATATAAAAAGAAATTTCATAAGTCTAGAGCATAGGGAAAAATCTAGACCTTTTCAAGCAACATCAGTAAAGCAGACATTAGGAAAGAAGGAAAAGAAGAAAGGAAAGAGCCAAAGAAAAAATGTCGAAGCCTTTACAAAATATGCCCACTGCAAATACTGAGAATGTCTTTATCAGGCAGTTAGGAACAGTTGGCAATTTATGCTATATGTAAACTGAAATTTTACATTTATTCATAATATGAAGAAAAATCAGAAAACAGGATGAATTTCAATTTATAACATACTTTTAATTAAACAGAAGTGAATGCCCTGTTTGTTATTGTTATGTAACTACCGTATGGAGGCTGAAACATGTCGAAGGCAAGGCTGGCTTTTATCGCTCAACATCCTCATAGCCCTTCGGCCTCCGAGGAGCAGAATGACAGTTCTTCTAGTAAGCAGAAGGAAAACACAGAGCCCTCCTTTGGAAACAGCTTATTTTTATTAAGAATGCATGGTTGCTCTTTCCTTTTATAATGATTCTGTGCATTGCATTTACTTTTCTGCAAAGCATCGAGATCCCCACACAGCGGAACTGGAAGGATCCCATCAGTATAACAAACATGGGCAGCTCTTTGGCAGGATATCCTCCTCTTTGAAGTGCCCGTAGCACTGAGCTTGCAGCAGTGGGTATGAGGGCTCGACACGTATTTAGTAACTGTATTTGGTTGAATTTGTGAATTTCCAGCTGCTGGCAAACAAGGTGCTTAGGAAACATTTCTTCCCAAACTGTGTGCAGATGGACTGTCTGTTGCATTTGTTTTGCAGTGTATCTGATGACCCCTCAGTAGAGAAAGTGTTCTCCATTTATTGAAAGGATAGGAATTCTTTTTTTTTTTCAAAATTATCTTTTTATGAATCATCAGTGTCTGAATTCAGAGAAAAGCTGGATTGGTTTTCTCACATGTAAGAATAGCACTGGAAAGTAAAGGAAGAAGATTTTAGTTAGGATTGGAACAGGTGCATGGTTTATGAGCTACCTAGATTTTTTTTGAATTAAGAATGTATTTTTAGGACAGTTTGCAGTTGACAGTAAGATTGACAGGAAAGTGCATAAGTTCCCTGTATATCTGCCCCTTCTGTGCATGCACAGCCTCCCGCATCAACAGAGTCTCCCAGCAGATGAGCCTTCACTGACACATCATAATGGCCCAGAATCCACAGCTCATACTGGGATTTACTCTTGGTTTTGTCCATTCTGTGGATTTGGACAAAAGTATAATGACATATATTCGTGATTGTGGTATCATCCGGAGTATTTTGAGTGCCCCCAAAATGTGTGGTCTGCCTACTCATCCTTCTCCTCTGCCCACCACCCCCGCAACCACTCACTGATCTTGTTAGTGTCTCCACATTCTTTTTTTTTTTTGCGGTTTTTATTTTTTTTTTTAAATATATTTTATTGATTATGCCATTACAGTTGTCCCATTCCCCTCCCATATTCCCCTCCACATTCTTAAATAAATGCTGCTACATATTTTATTAGGTTCAGTGAAAGAAATAAAATTTATATTGTGCCTCTCCCTACGGTTCTAAAATCGCTTCATCTACCTGTCAACAGATGATAACCAGCCCTTGTTAGATATACACGTTTTTCTAAATTTCCTGTTGCATTCCTAGAGATAGGAGTTACATACTTGATTGAGAAATAACCTCCTATTTTCATTTTCTCTACATATTTGTATCTACTTCCTGTTGTAGCATGTCATGTTATGCCAGAAAATGGCAGGGGAGCAGACAGTGAAGAGCTCTGATTGTTTTTTTTTAAGATTTTATTTATATATATTTTAGGGGGGAGGGAGGGAGAAAGAGGAATATTTATATTTTAAAATAAGATTATTTTCATATTATTTATATATTTATGTTTAAAATATAAAATATTTATATTTTAAAATTTAGGTTACTCTTAAAAATACTTAAGATTATTCTTAAAAATATTAAAAAATTTTTAAATATTACTCTTAAAAACATTTGAGTAACCTAAAATGTTTTCCTGTATGTATCACATTTTTACCAAATTCTAAGTAGTTAGAAATAAACCCTTCACAGGCCATTCTCTGCATTTCTTCTTTATTCCTAGGCCGTCAATGGGTTCTGTAGACTTCTCTGGTTCTTGCCCTTTCCTTCCTCTCGGTTCCTCATAAGAATGTAGTTCAGGCACTTCCCGCTATAGAGCCCCATAGCTGTTCTCCTTGACTTTATTTGCTTGTCTTTGAAATGCAGCCTGCAGACTGTCCCAAGAAAAATCCTCTACAATACTTCCTTGAACCAGACTAAAAGGTTGCTCAACCCCTGGAAGGTTTCTTATTTCCCATTATGTCTAATGTTCCACAGATAACAGTCTCTGGGCTTGAGTGATGCAATGCCTCTGATCGTTTCCTATGTAACCATTTCCACAGTGACTTGAGTAATGGTATAGAGAAAACAGGGAAGGAAGTAAATAGAGACACAAAACCATCTCAGTAAGCCGGAGTGTAAATGAATGTAAAGATTTGACATGCTCTTTATATACGTGTAAAGTTGAAAAAAATCATTCATTTTTCTTCTTTAACGTTCTAACCCTTCAATATGTCATTCCTCCCTCTTAAAACGTGAACACTTTTTTTGGTCCAGGGAATTAAAGAAGCCTGAGCTAGGTTTAAAAAGTAATTCCTGATGTGATATATAACACGGAATTTATTTTATGCCACTTGCTAATGAATATTTTCCCCTTCACGCTGCCTAAGAGGAGTTCAAAGCAGAAGTGATCGAAACTGACCCATATGAGGTGCTGGGCGTGGAGCTTCTATTTCAGCTACTCGTTCCAGCTGGATTGTAAAAGGTGGAGGGAGGGCGAGCTCCTTTTACATTTTAAAGTGCACTTTAAAGTGCATTAACTTCCTAACATTTTTGCCCTGAAATGCTATACTAATTTGATATTTGTCCTGTGTCATTTTTCTATCTAACCTAGGCAGAAATCCGAGTTGACCTTAATTGTATTTTCTTTACTCTTAAACTACAGTCTCCTTTGGCAATTTCTGGACTCCTAAATGGGAAATTTTGTCATTTTAAAATGATTGGATATTTCCTTTTAAATTAAGAGGTTTCTCCGAGAACTGTAATAATCTTGTCACATTTAAAATATATAGCATTGGGCATGTGTGACTTATGTAAGGAGAAAAGGTTGGAGCCTGCTGTAGTTAAGTGCATGAGAAATGGACTTTCACCTTCCCATAACTCAAAAATGGCTAAAGCCATTTAGTTCAAACTCTCCAAGAAGTTCACCTTTGGTCAGAGGTAAAGTTTGAAAAATCTCCTGCAAAATGGAATCATACCCAGAGAAAATTATAACTTAAAAAGAAGATACAAATTTATACATTGTTTATTTTTTCACTAAATACATACTCTTTCTGCTTAAATCAACACATTTTTAATGCTTATTTTCATAGAAATCAATTGCTAGTTTTTACAGTTGCTAGTTTTTAAATCTGAAGCATCCAATACTTAAATTAGATTTTTATTTTAATAAAATGAGTGAAACCATTTAATTAGTCATAGTTGAATTAATAAAATTGGCAATTACAGCAAAATATATACATAATGTGTGATCGTGCAATTGCTAGATGCAATCAAATTTTTAATGCCCTATGCAATTTTTAATGCAGTGCAAATTTGTACAAAAGTTTACAGTTCACCCAATTAATTTGCTTACTTGGTGAGTGTTTATTTCGTATCTGTGAAGCACCTGGCACTGGAAGGTGTTACGGCTTTATAAATGAAAAGGCCATGACTTTTAGTCTTGAAATATTTAGTCTGGTGAGACAGATAAGTAGAGAGAAAAACAATATGGCAAAAATAACTTTTCCTCAAGGACACTCACTGATTCTTGTCTGAGGGAACCAGTAAGAATATGCAAAAATATTTGGTCTGGTCTTGAAGGATAAATAGTAGGGTAGTTGCATGGGAAGAAAAATCCAGACAAAAGAGAAAAGCTTTGAAATATGGAAGAGTAAGCTATGCTAAGAAAATATAGAGGGTTTCAGTGTGTCTGAAGAATTCTGTGACAGATTAGTGAAAGAAGTATTTAGCCACGTTTATAATGACATGAATGTTTTTTTCCAGTTCTTTCCAGTTCTTTAGCTTTTCCCAATTTTTCACCCATGTCTTCAGTGCACCCTTTTCCAAATGACTTTGTGGCTTCTGTGATATTCAAGAAATAGTTTTTTGTCCCTTTAATGTTGGCCCTGGTCATGTGACGTGGTCAGCAGAATGCTGACAGACAGGACACATGGACTTGAACTGGACTTTTGTGGTTGTGCTTCTGTCCTCGGGCTTCTGTCACTGTCACGTGAGCAAGTCACTGGGCCGTTCCCAGAATGAACAACCCCTGGAGCAAAGCCACGCCCGCTGCGCAGCCGGGAGCCTGTGCTCAGCTCCAGCCTAACCAGGTGGGGGAGGCAGATGAGCCACGAAGAATCCATCGAAATCCAGCAGTTTTTAGCACGAGACAGTTGATTATGGGACTAGGACAAAGGTAACTACAAAACATGTGAACAAAGCAGGAAGCTAATTAGGGGTCAGTAACAAATCCTCTGACCGGTCAATGATTTATGGTGGTGGTTGTTCGAATGGGAAATTTATCAACATTATAACTCAGAAACATCATTGTATTAGAAAAGTCCAATGGCGTAGAAATAAGTTAGGACGTTAGTGTGATGAATAACGGAAGAGTAGACAGAGGCCTCACTAATGCAGGAGCAACAGAGAAACAGAGTATGGGTTTGAGAACGTAGAGTTTACGTATTGCATACAAAGTGGGAGGTGCAGGGGAAGAAGCTGGAGAGAGGGAAAGTGGATTTTAAACCTGTGCTGGCCATATGGTGGATGTGGTTCTTCATTAATTTGACAGGGCATGACAGGACACTGCTTTTATATATACAGAGCTATTCAATTCAGTCTGTGGCACGAAATGCATGAGGCATTTGTGAAAACCTGAACAGTAACATGTAAAATATAATTGCAGTTATGGATCGCCATGTTCAAGGCAGAATGTAATGAGAAAATACATGAGCATTACCAACATATAGGTAATAAGTGGAGAGATGGGAGTGGACTAGATCAATGACAGAGAGCTTGCTGGTCAGGGAGAGAAGGGGCCATTCTGGGAAGGTGACAGTTTAAAGACAGAACTGATTTGTTCCCGTCCCACCTGTTCATCTCTCCCGAGCCTGATAGGCTCAGGTGCCCACAAGAAAACAGACCTGGGTAGTGTAAGAAGTTTCCGAAGCATTTTCCCCATCTGGGATGACTGCCAATCTGGCCCCAAAGCTTCAGAAAGTCTTCATTTTGAGTATCAGAAAGCAATTGATCCCCAGGAGGACAGAGTGGGCAGAGGAGTCGAAGAGTCGTTGAATAAATGGGCAGAGTTCTCCTAGTCCAGGCATGAAAGCACCTCAGGGTGGAGAAGCTAAATCTTAATAGCTTCACAGAGAACTAATAAGCCACTGCAGTTCCTTGTAAGCTCACAATTTAATTGCATGGAACAGTCTTCAGCTACTCTCAGGACTGCAGCCAGGGAAGTCTTTCAGCAGTTGAACTGGAGTCCCAATGGGGAAACATGAAAAAACCCCAAGCCGTCTAACAGGAGGCAGAACAGAAAAAGGAAGAGCGGAGAGAACATTTATTCTAAACCTCTCAAGAAACTCAGATGCTAAAGTCTTGAAAACTTGACAAATATAGCTCAGAATATGTTGCTCTTGAGAAAAAGTTGAACAATTAATGGAGAATTGTTACAAATGGAACAGTAATAGAAAGTATAATCTCAAAAGTGTAGGAATGAAAAGAAAAACAATTTTTAAGAATTTGAAGTTGGGATTGAATATAGATGATATATCAAGCAGATAGAGCATCTGGATATGTAGGAAGTTTATAAAAAGGAAAAAGTACACAATAAAAAAAGTGGAATAAAATTTATAACCTACAGAAGGAAAACAGTTTCTACTCAGATATTGTATCACTATGAAACTTTTCAGTAACAAATCTATGCAGCTAGCGTATGCTACTTCCTAATTAACAACAGACTTTCAGAGAGACTATTGTGCTGGTGAGAGGCC
>VMDR010023636.1:0-15474 GCA_007922815.1 Macrotus californicus | reverse complement strand
GGGTGGGGGGAAGGGTTTTCAGGAACAGTGATAAAGGACACATGGACAAAACCAAGGGGCTGGAATCAAGGGAGGGAGGTGGGGATGGCTGGGGTGGGGGGAGTGGGAAACAAAAAGCATGATTAGGAAGATCAGATGGCTACATAACTGACAAACTTAGTAGAGTTTTGAAATAATTCTTAAGAAGAATAACAACGACAACAATAATAATTATTGCCATCTACTCTGCTACATTCTTTATAAGGGTCATCACATTTAATTCAACAATTTTATGTTGTCAATACTATTATTCGACTTAACAGATGGGGTAACTGAGTCTCACAAAGGACCAATGACTAACACAAAGTCCATCAGCTAATAATTCAGCGGATTCAGGATTTTAACATAGTTCTGTCCAAAGTTCCTTAGGGAAACATGCTGTGTTTTCATTCCTCATGCCAATTTCTTTTTGTTACTGCAAATATACACATGACCATGACTCCAAAGCCCAACATCAACTACTTTCTCTATGATTTGGCCTAGATGATCTTCATTTAGTACTGCCTACTTCAGAAGATCACTCAAGTTTGGGAATTGGGAATCAGAGGGCACACATATGCTCCCTTAAATTCTCAGTCTTCCCTAACCTTATTATGAGGGCATTATTTTCCCTATTTTGCGGATTTAAAAGCTGAAGCTCTAGGTTAAGTAATTTGCTCAAAGTTACACATAGAGTAAGCATATATTTATCATTTAATACAGTGCCCGGTACATAGTAAGTATTCAATAAATATTTTAATGGATGAATGAATAAAAGTAATGACATATTTGAAATATTTGACCCAGATTTTCTGACTTAAAATCTCTGATTTTATTTCATTTTATCTCACTGATTAAGGCCTGGGTTAAATTGAGTAGGGTATTGAATATTAATAAAAATTTAACTGTTGATTTCTCTGATTACTCCTTTTAGATACAGCAAGTACCTTCAGAAAAGAATATACAGGCACACCTTGCTTTATTGTGGCAACCCTGCATTGCTGAACAAGTCTATGGGTGCCCTTTTCCCAACATTTGTTCACTTCAGGTCTCTATATCACACTTTGATAATTCTTACAATATTTCAAACTTTTTTACTATTATTACATTTGTTATGGTGACCTGTGATGATTAGTCATCTTTGATATTACAATAGTAACTGTTTTGGAGAACAATGAAACATGCTCACATAAGACTGTGTGTTCTGACTACTTCACTGTTTCCTTGTCTCTCTTCCTGTCCTTGGGCATCTCTGTTTCTTTGGGTCTGACAATATTGGAATTAGGCCAATTAATAACCCTACAATGAACTCTAAGTGTTCAAATGACAGGAAGAGTCATACATCTCTCATTTTAAATCAAACACGAGAAATGACTAAACTCAGTGAGGAAGCCATGTTGAAAGCCAAGAAAGCCTGAAAGCTAGGCCTGTTGAACCTAATAGTTAGCCAAGTTGTGAATTCAGAGGAAAAGTTCTCTGGGGAAATTAAAAGTGCTACTCCAGTGGACACATGAGTCAGAAAGTGAAGCAACCATATTGCTGATATGGAGAAAGTTTCAGTGGCCTGGATAGAAGATCAAACCAGCCACAACATTCCCTGAGGCCAAAGCTAATCCAGAGCAAGGCCCTAACTCTTCAATTCTATACAAGCTGAGAAAGGTGAGGTAGCTGCAGAAGAAATGTTGAAGCTAGCAAAGGTTGGCTCATGAGGTTTAAGGAAAGAGGCAATCTCCATGATGTGAAAGTACAAGGTGAAGCAGCAAGGGCTAGTATAGCAGGAGCAGTAAATTATCCAGAAGATCTAGCTAAGATAATTAACGAAGGTGACTAAACAACAGATTTTCAATATAAAGTAGCCTTCTAATGGAAGATGTCATTGAGGACTTTCATAGTTAGAAGTCAATGCCTGGCTTCGAAGCTTCCCAGGACAGGCTGACTCTCTGGTTAGGAGCTAATGCAGCTGGTGGTTTTCAGTTGAAGTCAATGTACATTTAGTGTTCTGAAAACCTTAGAGCCCTTAAGAATTATCTTCAATCTATTCTGCCTGTGCTCTGTATATGGAAAAACAAAAGCTGGATGACAGCACATCTGTTTACAACATGGTTTACTGAATATTGTAAGCCCACTGTTGAAATCTAGCATTCATAAAAAAAGATTTATTTCAAAATATTACTACTCATTGACACTGCACCTGGTCACTCAAGAGCTCTGATGGAGATGTACAATAAGATTCATGTTGTTTTCATGCCTAATAATACAATACCCATTGTGCAGCACATGGGTCAAAGAGTAATTTTAACTTTCAAGTCTCATTGTTTAAGAAATATATTTTATAAAGTTATAGTTGCCATAAATAGTGATTCTGCTAAAGGATCTTGTCAAAGTAAATTGAAAACCTTCGGGAAAGGATCCATCATTCTACATGCCATTTAGAACATTCATGATTCATAGGAAAAGATCAAAATATCAACATTAAGAGGAGTTTGAAAGAAATTAATTCCAATCCTAATGGATGACTTTGAGTAGTTTAATACTTCAGTGGAGGAACTAACTGAAGATGTGGTAGAAATAGCAAGAGAAGTAGAATTAGACGTGGAGTCTGAAGATGTGACTGAACTGCTGTAATCTCATGATAAAACTTTAACATATAAGAAATTGCTTTTTATGGTTGAGCAAAGTGGTTTCTTGAGATGAAATACTCCTAGTGAAAATGCTGTAAAGATGGTTAAAATGACAGCAAAAGACTTAGCATATTACTTAAACTTCAATAAAGCACAGGCAGTGTTTGAGACGATTTGACTCTAATCTTGAAAGAAGTTCTACTGTGGTACAGCATTGCACGCTAGAGATAAATCATTCATTAGAGAAATAACCAACCAACGCACCAAACTTCACTGTTGTCTTATTTTAAGAGATTGCCACAGCAACCCCCTGTCTTCAGCAACCAAGCCACCACCACCCTGTTCGGCCAGCAGCCATCAACACTGAGGCAAGACCCTCTACCAGCAAAAAGAGTCTGACTCAATGAATGTTCAAAGGATGGTGAGCATTTTTAGCACTAAAGTATTTTTAATTAGAGTATGAGTAATACATTGTTATTTTAGACATTGCACACTTAAAAGACTAGCACAGAATATGAATATAACTTTTATATGCACTGGGAAATCAAAACATTTGTGTGACTCCATTGTGATATTCATTTTATTGCTTTGGTCTGGAACCAAACCCTCAGTATCTCCAGAGTATGCCTGCATATATCATGCACACACATGTACACAAGAAAACGCTTGGATTTAGTCTATTATGTATTCCCATAAAAATACTGGACAATTCTCAGGAATCTTTCTAGATTTATGAAACAGATGTGGGTTAATACCTGGAAGTATCATGAACTAAATAATTAGGTTACTAAAGTTCTTGGGCAAAAAGTAAGGAATTAAAAACATAAAATTTAAATTACTACTTGGCATCTCTGTTTCTCACAAAAAATATTCTCAAAGTTGATAACTAAATAATTGTGCAAAACTGTTCTTAGAGATTAAAGATCTGCAAAGAGGAATATATGTGTTATTACCAAAACTATGGAATGCATCAGTTTATTTAAAATCTTAAAATGTCTGTAACTTTATTACAGACATCCTAAACTGTCATAAAAATTGATATTTTTTTGTAATGAGGAGTCTCATAAAGGAGGAGCGACAGGATCTCATCTGTAGTAGAGAAAGTGTTTTCTGTTTTCCAATTTCTGTTAACTTCATTGTGTGTTTATTTCAAAAATCACCATAGAAAAAGAACCCTTTCATAAAAAACTTTCCAAACTGACTTGCTTTGGAAAGAAATGGTAGAAAAGCATCAGCTAAAGGGCAGCTATGAGAAAAGGCTGAACGCACAGCATAGCTGATTGAAGAAACATTTAGCACTATAAAAATTTCCATCTTGCAGAGTCTTGCCTGACTAGACCAATCTTTAGCTTTTATTTTTTTAGCGATATTTTTTAGGCACATCCTTAGAACTTTAACTTTTAATTGCAGCCAAGTTGTTTCCCTTGTTCTCTACCCAAGAGCTAGAAAAAAGTAGAAGTGGGATATGATTAAGAGGGTCTTTTATCCTATAAAGAGTCGAAACACAGTTCAAATATTTTTTAAAAAGTTTTAAAATATTAAAAGAAAGTCCTAGAAAGCAGAGTTATTTAAATTAGAGGAACATAAGGAAATTTACAAAATTTAAAAATTGAAACTCTAAACATTGTGTATTGATAGTTTAAAGGTAATGTTATTTGAAAGAATCCTATGCATGATTATAGCTGATTAACAGAAGTCAACAGCTTACAATAGCTCCGAATTTCTTTGGCTGCTCACTCATATGACGGCTGAACAAAGAATATGAGGTTGAGGGGAGCAATCTTGATAGAGCAATCCAACACTCACAGAGTCAGGTGTGATAACTTTACTGTAGCTCAGAAGACAGAGGAGGTGGGTTTGGAATATATGTGGATTTTAGGAACAATAGAATTGATTGAGTGATAGACTGCTTTAAATGGTGCCAATTGGATCTTTAATCAAAGATCCAATTTACAGTAACGTCACAAGCAGTTGTCATTCCTCCCATTTCAGTTAATGTGCCCTGCTCATGTAATGAAGTCCGATATTCCTACATATCCTGTCACTTGTGCTTCAAGAAACAGGTTGCACTTAACGTAGTCCTGTATGTCTGTGTCAAGTCCCTTTTCACAAGTGGTTTTGAAGACAGAGTTGTACCTTCAGTGAAGGGGCTAATCTCTTGGAAACAGAAATAAATGTTAAATGAATTAATGACAGTTGCACAAAAAAATATGGTTAAACTACACCAAAGGAACAAGTCTAAGTTCATTTACATTTGAAAGAAGAATATTTTTTGTAAGTATGATATGGATTACATATGCAATTAGATAAGGACCATGAAGGTTCCCAAACTCAATGTGAGCCTTCATTCATGCCCAAACTTCAATTGCTACCTCTATATTAACAATTTGCGAGTCCACATTTCTGTTACAAACCTTTCTTTCAAGCCACAGGTTCTAATTTCCAGCTCTGTAGAGAAAGCCTTCCACTTGACTAAAACTGAATGCATAATTTATTTTTATCTGCTTCTCATCCTTCTATATGTGTTATCATTTTACCCCGTCTTCTAATCTAGAAAAGACCAACATATACTGCTCTACCTCTTTCATCAATAGCCCTAAATGATCACTCACGAAATTTGATTAACTTTATGCCAGAAAATCTCTCTCAGATCGAGTTCTCCACTCTATTCCACTGCCTCTGTTAATTCGGAGCTTTCTCGTCTCCTCCCTGAATCACCTCAGTAGATTTCACCTCATTACCGGTCTCTCTTCACCGGTTTCTTTTCATCCAACTATATCCGTTACACCATTGCCAATTTTACTACTAATAATTATTCCCAAAATCTCTAGGAACCTCATTCTTCTGCTTAAATCCTACTATGTCCTCATTTCCTAAAAAATAAATTCTAAAAGTGCACTTGTGACCCTTCTTCTCTGACCCTAGTCTGTTTCTCCAGCCCCATCACTTCCATTCAGAATTCACCTGACCTTCACAATTCCTTCGCCTGCCGTGTTTACTTTTATTTCAATGCCTTTACCTGTGTCCCTTCTTCTGTCTGGCATGCTGGTCCCCATCTTTTTCACACAGCAGACTTCTCCTCGCTGTTAGTTATGCCACTTAAATATTGTTTCCTGTGTGTCTAGTCTCCACAAAGAGGGTTGCTCCTGATTCTCTGTTCTCCCATGAGATTTTGTTCATAATCGTATTATAGTGCTTATTAAACTATATTGTAATAATCAGTTTCATATGTTTTACTTATTTATTCATTCTTTTATTTATTAATTCAGTCAATAAATAAAATTGTATGCCACAGGAAAAGCCCTGGAATACGATAACACATTTCTCTGTCACACTGTTTACATGTATTTCTTTCTTAACTTTGTCCCTCCCCATGAGATAGCATTGTCATAATGTTCATTTTAAAGGCAAGGGAATTAGCATTTGGAGAAAGTACACGCTGGTGCTTTGCAGCTACTAAATGGGAGGGCCACAGTTTTCACACAGAAATGATCACAAGCCCAAACTATCCACACACTATCTCTCTGTGCTACCCACTCCTGAAAGTGAGAAGACAAAATAAGAAAGATCAGGGATTTATCTTTATCATCTCCCTGTGGACACCAGAAAACACTAGACATTTGACACACGCTCTTGAATCAATGAAAGAATGAATGAGTGAATTAACAGATGGATATTACTTCCTCTCACATAATAGATGTTCTCTAAAAAGATGTACATACATAGACTTTGGAAAATAAATAATATTTTAAACATATTGGAGTATTTTTAGAAGCTCTTCCATGGTGAATCTTCTCACAGAGTTTACTTTTCAGCTGTACCTGGGTTTTCACATGGTGGAACTTGACAAAATGAGGCATAGCCATGCGGAGAGAGTGACATCAGGTGTATGCTATGTGCCTCCAGTGAAGTGACTTCCCACTAAGCAGGGCTTAGGAGTCTACACTGCAGCACTATGACCACTGGGGGCCCACCCAAGGAAAGGGAACTTGGAGCAGGTCCAATGAAGAGCAATGAAAATGATTAAATGGTTGGAAAATTGTCTCCCTGAAGAAAGGTCACAAGAACTGGCCCTATTTAGTGTAGAAATATGAAGGGGCAAACCTATCAACATATTTCAAAGATGTGAGTAGGAATAGAGAGAGGTAAGCAGCTGTTTTTGATTTTTATTTATGATGGTAAAAGTACAGGACAGGGGATTTCAAATGCAGCATAAAGGTTTAGGTTAGTCTCTATAAAGTTTTCATAAAACAATAGACTTAATTAACCCAAAATGTTACAATATTTCTTTTTTTAGGGGAGTGGGGGGAACTTGTGGGAAAGAAGAGTCAACTTCAAAGGAAAGGAAATGTGCTATAATTTGCCTGACTATGAAGAAGAGATACATAGTTAAAAATGTGGTGAGAAAGAAAGGGTCTAGCTAAGATCTATGCATCTGTTACACACTTTTTTTAATTGAATTTATTGAGGTGACATTGGTTAATAAAACTATGTAGATTACAGGTGTACAATTCTGTAACACATCATCTGTGTATTGTGTTGTGTGTTCACCACCAGGAGTTAATTCCCCTTCCATTTCTAACCCTCCTCTAACTTCTTCTACCTCCCTCCACCCACTAGAAATAACACATCCAACAAACTGGGCTTTTAGAAAAGTCTTAATTTTTCTCTTTATATTTTTTCCTACCATTTTGCAAAATCCGAGCATTTTACAAGTAAAGTATTTTGGAAAAATCTATCAAATATTCAGTGAAATACTTTTTTGGCAAGAAACATGGAGTCATGAACAATTTAGGCAGTGATTTATGAACAATTACCCAAAAATGACAAACCAACAATGCTGAGGAGGAGAGTGCCTTAGGGTTATAAAACATGCGGAGCTCACAGAGTAACTAGGCTGAGTGTCTGCTTTCCTTATCTCCGGACAGCAGTGTTGGTGCTGATAACAAGACAGCTCATACTACTCACAGGCACCCTGGACGCTGTCTGTTGTGCCTTTTCACAGACACACAGTCTGTGAGCTGGAATTGACAGTAATGGTTTTAGTCCAGCCGAGCCATGTGAAAGTCTTAGGGGGTTAGCAATGTTTCTATTGTATTGTGTTACTGCTGCACTGCTCTAATGTAGTATTAATATGATACAGATGTATTAATTTATTATGGCGTCACAGATATTGAAATATATTGGCAAAGGAAGTGTGTGGGAAGAGTTATCCAGGTCTGCTGAGACTTCCACAGTGATCCAAAAAAAAAAAAAAAAAATCAATTCCCAGAAAGAAGCCCACTTACCAGAGAGCAACCACACTGTCTAGACTGCCTAAATTGGTGGTATGGGAAAAATGCTGAACGGAGATAATTGAATCAAAATGGCATATACCTGCCATTTAGGTCGCCAGGAAAAATAAAACTCGTATTAATTATAAGTGCCAGTGAGCTAAAGTGTGGTTTATCCCTGTTTTCTCCCCAGAGACTATTGTCTTCAATTCAGCTCTTCAATGGAAAAATAAATTCAAAAGGCGTCTTCACCATACAAGGAATTCTTTGTTCAGACTGGCTACTGACATTCCAAACAAACTTACAGTCAAGATAAGGTTATCCTCTCAGAGAACTCAGACACTTTTTTCTTCCCCATCATCAATGGGCCAACATTAAAGGCAGTCTCCACTTTTAGACACAGAGTGTTTGATGCAAATGCAACTTAAAGAAGATTATTGCGAGGCCCAGCCTGGCTGGTCTTGTGTTACATCCTGATTATGCGTGTGCTGTCAGATGGGAGCGCAAGCCACCAAAAGAGTGGCTACATTGGTGAAAAGTGAAATTCGAATCTTTATGATTAAATGTCCAGTAAAAGGTGTGGTGAAAAGCACGACCCCAAAATGAACTGGTGAAAGGTGTGAACTATCTGTACTTTCCAACGAAATAAGCAGAAGATTTTCTTCTGAACATTGCAAGCAGTCGCTGTTTATAACTGCTACTTAAATGGTGATGCAGAGGGCATCTTTACACCATCTTCAATTCCTGAGCAGGCTCGCCTCTCTGTTTTCAAGCTTCCCGTTCTCATTAACAGTACATATTGCACTTAGGTTTGTGCCTTGAGGGACCATTTGTAAAGCTATTGAATTATTAAAAGCATGTAGTTTTTTGTAAATGAGGACTCAATTTAAGACTTGAATTTGGAGCTGTTTTTACTAAATTGGCAGGAAGAAAAGGGAAAGAGAACGTTCACAGATACTATTTCCCAAAAAGTTGGGTTTTTTTATAGTGTCTTTGGTCAAATCAAAAATATGTAACATCAAATCTTCAGAAAGAAAAATTCTCTTGAGTTTTTTTCCTAAATTTTATAGTCAGCTGTTTGTATGTTTCCTAAAAACCAAGATATCTTCAAAATACTTTCTACATATTGGCACCACTGTGTGGGCAAGAAGAAAGTATAAATGACACTGAGATTATTGAGATGATAAACATTTTGTCATGTTCTTTTATTTTATAATAAATTCTTCATGGTTCTTTGTTAGAATAAAAAAAATTCTTTCAACCTTATGTTAACCCCTCCCGCAACCAAAAACTTCTGGGAGATAAATGTCACCCTGTACCCATCAACAATAGCTGAGAAATTCTGACCACATGCTGTTCTGTGTAATTTCTGCTAATTACATATCAATTAAGTGCCTACTTTCTACCTAGTGGTGGCATATGTGATTTATGTGTAATATGTCCTTTTCCTCCAGAAATGTTCAATAATTGTAGGGTCATTTTCAGGATCACCCAAAGCCACAACACAGAATGGGGCCATCAAAGGCTAAGAAAATTTCCCTCTATAGCACCAGGATGCTTTTATAGTTCAGAGAAGAAATATTAAAAGAGGAATCCAATGAAGGGTCCAGATTTGAGAGATGCATTCTGCCAGAAAATTAATCAGATTTGGTGAGCAATTGTTTGGGGTTATTAAAGTGAAAGGCAAAGGAGTATATGTTGACTTCTTTTCTGGTTTAGAAGATTGAGCAAAATTATAATGAATATAGGAGGAGGAATATGTTCAGGGAATAAGAAGTGGGTAAAAATAAATCATGATTTCAGTTTTAAGCAAGTAGATTAAAATACAGGGCAAGAGGATATAATACTAAGAGTCAAGATAGGGGCTAGGATGTGAAGATTCTTTAAGTTATACCAGGAAACTTAGGTTGATTCAATAAACAATGAAGAACCTTGGCAAAGTTAGAAGCAGGAAAGTGACCTGCCCAGATCTGAATTTCAGATACAGCACCCAGACTATTTAAAGAGCAATGTAACATGGAGAAACCAGTCAGCAATCAGGGAGCATAGATCTTGATAGTGAAGAATTCCAGGTGTGCAATTACTATGAATTTGACCAGGAGAGTGAGTATAAGAAGAGATTGAGAAATAATCATGAGGTAAAACTGACAGGATTGGTTGGTTGATTGTATGTGGAGGGGGGGGAGGGGGGGCACAAGGGAGAGGAAGTAGTTTAGGATGAATCCAAATATCTGGCTGGCGTGTCTTGGTGAATAATGTTCCAATTAATTAACATAAGAAACATCGAAAGGAAGAGTGGGCTTGGGGAAAGGAAAAAATTTCAGATCCACTTTGAACATGTCATATTTGAACAGGATGACTCAGACATCGAAATGGATTTAACTAGGAGACAGTCAAATACCCGAGTCTGAAACCCAAGGGAGATAGCAGACCTGTGGATCTGGATTACAGATCCACAGGAAACACTGGCAGTTACAATCAAGAAATTGAATCAGTTTGTCCAAGGAAAGTGAGGATAGAAACAAGGGAAGAGGGCCAAAGACAGAAGCTAAGGGAACAAACAATATTTGGGAGCATAAAATGAGAAATAACCCTTAAGGAAGATTAAGAAGAAATATTTAAGGAATCAAAAAAGAGTCAAAAAAGAGCCGCCTCATAGATGTTAGCACAACAGAGACTAAAGATTCAAAGCCCGGTTGACAGTGTCAGTGCTGACGAGACATCCAGGGAGATGGGAACAGCAATAGCACAGGAACTTCATCAGCAACCAGGCCCTGACCTTCTAGGGGTCATGAGATAACCTGGAAGCCTACCTTGTGAGCTTTCCTGATCTCTTCTCCTTCTTTCCTGCACCAGAGTCTGATTGTCAACCTCCTTGTAGCTAGGGTTTGGCTAGACCATCGGTCTCTTTGTAGTCTGTTCTGTGACCTTGCTTTTTGTTCTAGGACCCTCCCATGAATTTTACCTAAAAACTCATCCAAAATGCCTCCTCTGCCTCTTGCTGATCTGCTTCTCTGTATTTGCTTCATATTTTCCAAATATCCAACCATGAATTGAGGGCTTGCTAAGCATAGACAGGCATCTACATTTCTACCCTTTTCCTTTAAGCCATGTCCCTAATAATGTTTCAGACCTACTTGTTTGGCCTTGCCTGAACTGTACATAAAATGACTATATCCACTGGACTTATGCCTTGGAATATTTCCAGCTGATCTTGCTGGGGTTGACTCTATAGAACAGTTGAGTCTCTACATGTGGTCATCCCAGTTTGGGTTTCTGCCTTTCTATTGTTCAATATGTCCCAGACTCTACATCATAGGTATGATCATGCTGAATTTGAAGTATGGCAGGGTATCCAAATAGAACTACTGGATGGGCCATTTTAAACATGGGCTGCAGAGGAAGTATGAGGCCAGAGCCAAGATATAATTGTAGCATAGGTATGTAGGGATGACAATGAGAACTATTTAAAATTCAACTGCTCCATGATAAAGTGACTAAAGAGAAAATATTATAGG
Source organism: Macrotus californicus (assembly GCA_007922815.1). Lineage (NCBI taxonomy): Eukaryota > Metazoa > Chordata > Mammalia > Chiroptera > Phyllostomidae > Macrotus > Macrotus californicus. Next base: position 4,044 of record VMDR010023636.1, on the reverse strand, counting down.
GTTTACAACAATACTTTAAAGAACAACTAGATTTAAGGTGTGAGACGCAATAAAGAAGAAGGCTGAGACATGAGTGGAGAACTTGAAAAACAGGAAACAATATAAAACAAAGTCAAGTGAACAAGAAAAATAAGGATGGAGAGAAAAATCTAATACAAAAAAATTCATCATTTTTTCTTAATCTTTGAGAGAATGGTCTCAGTGGAAACAAAACCAGACTGTAAGAGACTTCTGAAGGGAATGGTTAGAATAAATGTGAAGAAAGTGAACTTAAGAAAAAGTTTCTGAAGAAAGTGAAGAATTCAGCTTATATATAGAAAAGGCAGCAAATACATGAAAGTCTGTGTTTACTGACTTTTATTTTGTTTGCATCCTACACATCCACAAAAGTGCCTATACATAGCAGGTGTTCAATAAATATTTGTTGAATGAATGAGCTTTGTCCTTGTTTTTGTTTTAATTTAAAATGCTTGTGTCTACAGATTGGGATATGTTAGATAAAAAGTAGATACTTGTGATAATAATATCGTGAAAATGCTGGTAATGCTTGGAGTTCAGAACATTGGGAGAGACGTGAATCTAAACTGGAGAAGAACAGATGAGAAAGGAACATGGAGTATCCAAAAGTGGGAAAACCTGTAGTTCTTTCCCCAAAATACTGGGGTGTCATGGTGGTATTAAGACATGAAAGAAAACAATACTGCTAAATTGGGTATTAAAGCTGAATTAAGAAATAATTTTTTAATATTAGGGAGCATTGAAAGTGGAACTTGAGTATCTTCAATAGTTGGGCAAGTCTTCATATTGTGTTTTAGCCTTCTCCAAAAACATTCTGTGGTCTCAAAAAGAAAGAAAGAAAAGAATAAAAAAGAAAGAAAATCTAAGAAAAGAAAGGAGGAAGGAAAGAAGGAAAAAGAAGGCAGGGAAAGCAACTGGTGGAGGTTATCCAGGGTTGAGAACTGATGAGTTGGACAGAGAGAAGGATCAGAGAGGCCAACTGAAAAAGCTGGCTGTGCATATAAGGCTGGGTCAGAGAGGAGAGACAAAAGGAAGGGAGTGCCGAGTTAAAGATCTCAGGAAGAAAAATATTGGCCTATGATGATAAATTTCAGGCTGTGTGGCTCAGGAAGCAATGAGCTACAGGTCCAAGGGTCAGAAATGAAAAGCAATCAGATCAGGGAATCTTCAGGGTCAAAAGTGTAAGCATTGGAGTTATTGAGGAAGATTGCAGGAAACACATGAAAAAGAAGGTTTTGTGACAAAACATTTACATAACCTGAAGTAAATTCCAGGGTGTGGTAAACAGCAGTAATGTCTTAAAGAAGGTCACACAGAGAGAAATAATGACCTTGAATGATGAACATGGGAGGAGTTTCAGAAGACAAGGCTCCTTTACTCCAACTATTAACATGAGAAAGTGGAACATGTGAAAATAGCGTAATATAAAATAAAATAATGTCTCTTTGGTTTACACCCTACTTGCTTACTCAGCTGGTTCATTGATCAAGAAATGGTGCACAAAATAAAGCCAACTGTCACTTCAACCCATTTAATCAGGGCTAGAGGGAGGTGAGATCTCCATGGAAAAGAATAATGAGAATTCAGATTCTTAGTGAGAGAGCAATGCTTTCATTAAAGTAGAAATAAGTTTTTCAAAAAGGATAATTCTGTCTTAGAGAAGAGGTAATATTCTACTAGGCACATTGGAGCAGAACAGCTAAAAGAAGAACAGTTCAAATTCACAGATGCAAAGAAGTAGGCACAAATGCAGACAAAGAAGCACGTTGCACAGTGCCAAGCCCAAATTCCACCACACGAATGGAATGTCTTTGTGGTGCAATTTCTGTAAACTATCTCATTTAGCCAAGTATTTGGAGTGTACTGGTGTTGGTGTTCATCCAGCTATTGCCTGCCTGGGAAGCATCAAGGAACAGGACCTGGTGGAAGAACAAATAGCTCTCTCAACGAGACTTTTTTCAGCTTTAGAGAACGCTGTGCTACTCAACTTGGGCAAGAGTTACAGCTCTACCAGGGCTCGGAAGCATTCTGCTACCAAGCATTTAGACAAAGTTTTCACTTTAGCCGAAGAGAAGCTATAATTAAAATAGCATCTGGCAGAATATGTTGCAATCTTAGCAGATACTGTATGGAGTTTATATCTTTAACCCATAAAATTTAAACATGACAAAAAATATCATTATACTTAATTCTAAGCTGATTTGACAAACCATGAGAGCAAAGCAAAAATTTTTTAAAGGGAAAGGAAAAAGGAAAAAAGTCCTGTTATGTATTGAGTCATGTTGAACTGAATTGTCTTCTTGTTTGCTTGAATTATTCAAGAGTCTGAACGGCTGTTTCACTGCCTGAACACGCCAGAGCAGAGTACTCACATGCGTCTTCCATTGGAGGACTTGGTGGTAGAGGTGGTTTTCTGCATGGGCTTTGAAGAAGGAGAGTGAAATAATTCAGCAGATGGGGACTGGAATATTTTTCTTTCATGTCTCAAATACAATATGAAGTGAACTATGAAGTTAACCAGCCACAAGTCTTTGCAAAGGTCAGCTGGTCTCAACTGATTTCATGTTCTTGCCACAAAGTACTCTTGATCTAAAATGGATTATGTGGAAAAATCAGATGCTGCTCTATCCATTATTAATTCATTTCAAATATTTGCTTCAGTTCCAGGATAATAAACCTAACCTTGACTGAATGATTCTCTCCCAGCTCTCTAGCACTCTCTCTGCCCAGTACTCTAATTTTCTATGTCAACCTTATAAATGCACTATTTTTATTCATTTCACGAGTATTTAGATTTTTTGTGTTTTCTGACTCTGTATTTTTTGTTGTTTGGTTCTTTTATTTTCTTCTGTGGATTTTTCTTTCTTCATTTATCTTTGTTTCTTTTGTCAGAGTTGGAGAGTAAAGGGTGGATTTGAACCTGGCAGGACGGAAGTACGGGTGTGCCGAGTAAACTGTGGACATCAGTAAGTTCTTTTCTCCCTTTTCCTCACAGCACACGAAAACATGTATTTTTTTAGCATGCAGAGGGAAGATAGTCAATAAACAGATAAACAGTTATTTAGGACACGCGTCTAACATTGTTCTAATTATTCTGGTGAATACAGAGAAATAAATAGGGATACGATTTCAACCTTCAAAATATTTCTCACTTTGTTCAGCTAAAAAGATTAAATAATACTCAGAATAACAAGGGACAGTTCAAGACAGCGTACAATTAAGTGCTGACCCCTACATGGGAGGTCAATGTGAGTTAGGATTACTCACAGTTTAGTGAAGGAGGTGGAGCCTAAACACTGGCGAAATGGCCTTATTGGTTGGGTAAGGCCCGAATAGTCAGGACTGGAAGTAGAGCCAAGAGGAAGTAATAAGAATAAGCAACAAAAACAGCAATGATGCCAGTAAGAAGAAGGAAGACCATGAGGAAGAGATGAAGAGGAATAGGAAGAAACAGAAGGAGAACAAGAAGATGAGGAAGACGAGGAAGGAGGTGGGGGAGAGAACTCAGACAAAATGTTCATCATGCTCTAGCAAAAGCGTTAAGTGTACTGATTATGTTCTGCGACATGTGTGATGTGTCGTGGATGCTTTCTTGACCTACAGTCAGATATCGCAGTATTTTCCCACGAGTGGCAGCATTCCTCTTTGGCCCACGTATAGCCTGGTCACAGGTCCACTGACACTCAGCACCACCCACTCACAACAGCAAGGCAGAAGTGGATGTGCGAAACTGGGAAGTGGGCATCTTTCTCCTCGACACTCTTCTGTGCTCGTTCTTTCATTATTTGTACCTTCCTGGTACCAGAAACTGAGTTCCCACTTGCTTCCCTGAGCCCACTAAGGTAACCACTATTTTTCTTTCAGAGACTACGCTGTATTTCTTTGTCCCTGGACTTCCCCGTTGTACCACACTTGCCCCTACAGAGTCGCATTGCCTCCCATTTTCGTATGATGGTATAATAGCCTGTAAAAAAATTTAAAGATTGCTGGTGTCTGATATTTGATGCTTCTCAAATTATATTTACT
>VMDR010023635.1:0-15475 GCA_007922815.1 Macrotus californicus | reverse complement strand
GAGACTGCCACTGAAAATAAGCCCAGGCTACAGAGACGTAAAGGTCAGGGCAGAGCACAGGCCATTCCTTCCCTGCACATGTGTGGAGGAGAAGACTTCCAATCCCAGGGGATAAATTTTGGGGGTAGAGGAGCAATGATGTTGGCAAGGCTAAGGTCTTATGGAAAGTAAGGAGTTAAAGAGGGATTTTCAAAAAGTATTTCATATAAATATATGCATACACATTTAATAGTGCTTCAAAGATTTAGAATGTACACATTTTTTATAATAGCCATTAAAACACACTTTATCAAATAAACCTGTTGAGTCAACACGGCTTCCCTAAGTTGTTCATGAAACATTGCTGCACGGCTGCCATTCCTCTCCCACTTTTCCTTTAAACGCACTGTCAGTCTTTGTGAAATTTTAAAATGAGCACTTTCTGGCTGGAAATGTACTGTCTCTTGCCCTTGTGTCTTCTCTTGGTTCATTTTCAAAAGTCTTAGTAAAGTACCTGGTCTTTTCACAGGTAGTTTTAATGGTTAAGTCATACTGAATAAGCTAGCTAGTCTTTCCTCCATATTGAAAAAGGTGAAGCATACAGATTTCTTTTCACATAATCTTTACAGCCTAATCCATAGTAAGTAGCCCAAGGACCACCTGTATCAGAATTACCTAGGATGGTTGTCACGAAGAAGATTCCTGGACCCCATCCCAGAATTTCTGAATTAGAAGTTCTGAGGATAAAGCCTAGGCTTCTGGAGTGTAGAAAGCTACCCAGGTTTCAAGATTGTGACTTTAAAATTTTTAGTATACGAATATAAAATTGTAGAATTTCCATACCACCGTTGATGAGGATTTATTATATTAACACTGACCAAAACCCTTTTGCATGTTCAATAGTAACTGATGATTGCCTGCTACTAAAATGAAAAATCAAGCTTAGAAAAATACCATGCATTTTTTTAACCTTTTAAGCCATGTCATACCATTGTAGAAAATATTCTTTAAGATTTTAAGCTACCATTTATTGAAAACTACTGTATGCTCAGTCATATGTTGGGGCTGTCATATGTTGGAGACACCAAGATGAAAAAGAACAAGTCAGTCTGTTGTCTGAGAAAAACTTATAACTAGGATAATTTATTATTACTAGGATATTATCTCCTTCATACTATGATGAATTGCCACATAATCTCGTCTTGACTAAAACTCAAGATTTCCATTGTATTTTATCAGTGTATGTATACATTTATTGATAGCTTCATATAGTAGGACCCTACTACAATTTTGAAGCTGCAAAACATAAGAAACCCTTGTAGGTTCCTCCTTCTTCCCCTCATTGGTGACAGTATCCACCAAGACTGGTTTGGGAGGTATCATGGGGACCCTTTAATGTAACTTCTCCCGCCATCAATCAGTGATTTGTTACCAGGATTCTTTCTGAAAGAAGGAGAGAAATCTGTGAGTGAGTGCACCTGACATGATGAAGACTTGAATGTCTTTTTCTACCGCCTCTCTGGGCGCTCAGCTAAGCTGTAGGAAATGCGACAGCTTACATGGCAGCAGCCTCCCTAGTTGGCGTGTAGGGCAAAGTACAGAGGGGCTCAAGCTGCTTCTGCCTGGTTCTCTGCTCCCAAGTCTCAGCAGTGCAAGAACTTGGGCATGGACACGCTAGAAGGGACATCTTATGAATGAAGGAATTGGTTGCTGGTCTGAGGAATAGGATGAGGGCTTGAAATTCCACCAGCAATTCATGTTTTCCTGGGAAAGTACTGGAGACACCCACCCCCTCTATTAGTTCCAGAACAATATGAGAAGTATTTCTTCTCAGTATGAGAAATACTTCTCATATTGTTCTGGAACTAGAGACTAGGGATACAGTGGTGAATAAAATAAAGTTTCTAGTTTTATGATATATATTAGGTATAAAATATATTAGAGTATGTAACACATTAGGGGTAAAGGGAATAAAATTAGTAAATATAAAAATGTAAAGTAATATAAATATAATAAGCTTTCTTTGGTAATGTTGTCTACTTCCTTCCCCTTTCCAATTATGTTCGTGTTACTGCATAGTATGTTTATATGTGTGTGTAGAAATATAAGTATATTTCTTGATGCATTAGCAAACTTATCTGGGGAACAGAGCAGTCAATTCAAAATACCTCCTGTTGGGGGAAGCTCTTTCTCAGGAGGACTTGTACACAATGTAAGGGAGAAACAAGCCACCTGCAAGGACCAAAATATATGCATAGTCAATGACAAGATTATTCTTTTTCTTCTTTTTGCTTGTTCTAGTGCGCATGTATTGTCATTTGTTTTTTTTTTTTAACTGAATGCTAGCATTCAGGATTCCCAGGGGTCTAAGAGGACGATATTTATGGGGTCAGTCTTCAAGGGACTAAAGATAAAGGAGAGAAGACAATTAACAATAGAATGTGGCTTTGATAAGGTTCTGTGGAGGACAGAGTAAAGCACACTGTACTCTCCCAGAACAGATCAGAGAGTAGAGTGACAGGAAAGGTGTCCCAGAGGGAGTTATGTGTTAACTGATACAACATAATAGCAAAACAAAACAGAAAGATTTTTTAAATCAACTATAGAAATGATTCCTGAAAGTATAGTCTTAAAAATAATTTTTTTCTCTTATTTTTTAGTACTGCATTTTATTTCTGTTGTGAGAAGCTGTCCATACAGCTTAATTAGACAAAACTCTGTTTTCCACGTACCCAATGGTCTATATTTAAAAAGAATTTTTTAAAGTTCTAATTTTTCATCTGATTGCCTAAGGTAGTATGTGCCCTTGGTGAAAATATTTTAGACAATAGGACAGTATATTTTATCAAAAGAGATGAGAGATGGAAATCATTTGTTATCACTTACAGAAACTATTGTTAACATTCATTAGACTTTTTTTTGAGCGTGTATTATGTTCTAGGATTATTCAGGTACACCATCTCCTCAGAAGGGAACATTTTAAATAGCAGACAGTATGAACTCAATCTTTAACTCCTATTAGCTGTTCTCAGATATGGGCAACTCAAACTTTAACTCCTATTCAGATGTGGGCTTATAACCAGCTGGGTCCCAAACCTAGCAGGCATAGATAAAACAAAACAAATGCAGTATTCTTCTGAACAGGCATCACGGAGCCTGCTATAACCCCCACCTAGTGTAGGTATGAGAGTCAGACTCATAGGCTCTGCTTCTGTATTTGTGTGATCTTCTTGTGTGAAAGAAGGAGCTCCTTCTTTCTCTCTGCTGTGTAGTATTCCACTGTGTAAATGTACCACAGTTTTTTGATCCACTCATTGACTGATGGGCACTTAGGTTGCTTCTAGCACTTGGCTATTGTAAATTGTGCTGCTATGAACATTGGGGTGCATAGGTTCTTTTGGATTGGTGTTTCAGGGCTCTTAGGATATGATCCCAGCAGTGGAATTGCTGGGTCAGAAGGCAGTTCCATTTTTAGTTTTCTGAGGAAATCCCACACTGTTGAAGCCAAGGGAGGTTAGGGTTGAGGGTGGGCAGTGGAGGCAGGTGGGGCAGGGGAGGGTTGGGGGGGATGGAGGCAACTGTACTTGAACAACAACAAAAAAAAAAGAAACATAAAAAAACAATCTGGGTTTATGGATGAAAAATGTAATACAATTTAGCTCACTAGCTAAATAACATTGTTCAGACTAATTTCCTCTTTCTAGGTAGAAGTGATGTTTCAATCTGCCATAAATGCCCTTCATGCTATAGATTTTGTTTCCACAATTGTGACTAACTAGCTTTCTTTCATTAAAAGAAATTTTTAAATTCAAATCCCTAATGCTTTTTACCCAGTGCTACATTTCTTTATACCATTGGTGACTGGAAAGGTTTAGAAATACAATTTTACCTAAAGAGGCCTCTTCAGGAAGGAGAGGATAGGATTCTACATCATCAAGTTCTGTATTTTAGCATGAGAGTGAACAAAGACATCTAGCCTAACAGGTACCACATAGTAGGTGCTAAAGGATCTTTTAGTTCTGAATTACATTTTACAAAAATAGGCATGTAAACATCAGTGTAGATATTCTGTAGAAGCATAAACGATTTGAAGAGAAATATTGATTCAATGGAATAACAGTGTATTAGAAAAAAAGCAATTATGTGGAACTTGACAACACATTATGTTAACTTTTAAAACTGTCGGCTTGCATCAATATGACAGGCAGAACTATATAGTGAAAATAACATAGACTTTCCAATTGCATAGCCGTATATTTGGTTATCGCATCTATATTTACAAATTACTGTATGATCCACGGACATGCTATCTCTAGTATCTAAGTCTGGAAATGGAAAATGGAGCAATAATGGCTGCATTGCATGGCATATGTGCATCGTACATAGAAGAGTTCTTGAAACATAATAGATACTCAATAAGTGATATTCACTAACCACAGCAATAACAACAATCATATGTAAAGGCCCTGTGTACATGAACATAAGCTCATTATGTATAGTATATATAATATATATGACACATATTAATGTATAAATACTTAAAATTGTCTTGGTTAATATTTGACACAATAGGAACTCTGTGTGCAAACTTTTCCTATTTAAATGCCTTCATGAAAAGATTTGCTTTAGTTATTCTAGTTAAATGAAAATAGAAATCAGAAATCTAAAACTAACTTTATTTTTTGAAAAATGACAGTAAAAGAAAACACTACCAACAGACTTGTTACTAAAATAGTCAAATAATTTGGATTTTATGAAATAAAGAGCAGGGGTAGCACTCCAAATGGTAGAAAAGGTGAATTAACTTGAGAAACTCTTAAGTAACCCCAAATTTGAATAGTATTAATTGTAAGGTTTTTTTAAAGGTCAAAAATGCTATTATTTCTAGTCGCAGTGGTAGCTACATATGGAAAATGGCTGCAGAGATTCACAATACAAAAATAGTTCATTGCTAAATTCGAAATTCTGTTAATGTCACAAACAGTGGGATGTGAAACACAAATGAATTGTGATGACAGTTGAGTTCCAAGCTGCCTGTTTTTTCCCTTAAAGCTGCCCATATTTGGCTTTATATTTTCCCCAGTCCTGATTTAACCCATCAATATTTGTATTTTCTGAAGCTAGCCCCACCTTGGATTATACCACATAAGGGTTTTATTCCTAAATACTCTTCAGGTCCTAGGAATTTTGCTCTCACTGGTTGTCTTCCCACAGATATGTGTTTTTGAATCTTTCTTTACCTCTCACCTTAGCGTTGATTTTAATCACTTTTTAATCTACGGTCTTTTAGGCCTTGATATTGCTCTTTACTCCATTTCTCGTTAGTGTTTTAAGAGTCATTCTGTTCTTCATCTGCAGTTGGTTTCCACAGTGCACACTTCTCCGTGTTGCTTTCAGTTGGGGCACTTCCTGTCATCCTATAACCTATATGCATTTCCTTCTATAGTTTTTGATAATTTGGTTTTGTAAATGTCACTCTTATTCTTTATGGTGAAAGGTCTTTATGATGCTGGATTTGCAGAACAAGACTAGTTACGTAATTTATGAACTGAATAAAGCTCCCTTTTAAATACAGGAATTCCATAGAACCATTAGCTAGTTTGTCTTTTGGGAAATGTCATAAAAATTCTCTAAAGAGTATTGTAAAAATGACCAAATTATTTTGACATAATGGATTTTGTAGCATGAAAACAGACCTACCTCATAGAGCAACTGCCCTGGCGAAATGTGTTTTATCTGGATTTTACTGCAGGTAGTGATTTGGCTGCCATTTATGGACTGACCTCTCTGCACCAACCATTTTACATTTAATTTTTAAAACAATCCTCTGTGATGGGTACCATTATCTTCACTTAATAGATGAGAAAAATTTGACATAGAGAGGTTAAATGACTTGGTAAGGGGTGGAAATAGGATAGAAACGTGAGATTCTAAGACTGCAGCTCTTCTTCGTTACCACATGCTTCTGTGTGGTTATGTGTTACCTCAGTGGTAGCGGGAGAGAAGTTGTGGTATAACTTAATTGGAGGCATAGCCTCTTTCATCAAAGCAAACCAAGTGACAAGATTTTACTGTGTTACTTTTTTGGAAATGTGAACCCAAGGCTTTGGATTCATTAGCTCTCCAGAAGGGGGAAGCACATGAGTGTGGGCAACTTTCTTCCCTGCTCCCTTTGGTTTCTGGAGACAGGTTAGTACTAGTTTAGAATAAACTGGATCTTAAATGGGTGGTTCATAGACTAAGGGTTTCTGATTTTCCTTCAAAAACCTCCTGTGACTTGTCCTAGTCTTTTTCTCCAAAATTAAGATTTGATGATTATTTTCAGCAAATTTATCTTGGAGACTTTTTTCCCACCAAACTTCTAATGCTTAATATTAGTGGTAGTATTTAGTACTTCATAAAGCAAACACATCCATTATCAACTTTTATGTTTCTCTTATGAGACACTAATACCACTTTCCTTTTACATAGCACTTTATGGTTTACCATTTGAAAAATATATACCAAAAAATAAAAATAAAAAATAACAAACACCTTGTCTTTTCCTCAAGCTCACGAAAAGTTGAGATACAGAATTTAGTGGCAATTTTACAGTAAAGCAGTGGTGGGAGGAACCTTCAGATCAAGAATCTTTATTGTCTAGGGTTAGTACTCAGGCATGGCTTTCCAATTGCCCTTGTGCAATTGGACCATTGAGTTTGCCAGTTTACATGCCATGCCCCAAAACTTTGCTTTGGGGGTTAGTGTGGATTTGCTTTATCACTCTGCCACAACCACTTAAATTGGTTCAGCACCTTTAAGAGGAGCTCCTGAATTTTCCATCAAATTTCAAGAGATTTTTACCTATCTAAAAAGAAAGAAACTATTAAAAAAAACAAAACCCTGGGACCATTTCTTCAAATAGTCTCCTGAAAGAAAGTTATAAAAACTTCATTCTGTGGTGTCGGGTTTTGGATTACACATAATGAGTGCCTTTCCCAGGCCGCATCTCTCATGCTTACCCTTCCTCTGATCACAGTGAATGTTCAATTTCTTTCTCTCAAAGTCAGGCCATTGCCAGTTTTGATATGTATCTTCACTATAATTTGTTAATCTAAATTTGAAATGAGGCAGATGTTTTACACTTTCACTTTTTGAAGATTCAGAAAGTTTTATTGTGTATTTGTCAAAAATCACTGTAGAACTTGGCCCTAATTCCTGTTTTTTAAACAAATATTGGCATTTTCTAAAAATCTGAATACCATTAGCTATTTTCACCCTTTCTCTTAATCTCAAATTTCTTCAACTTTTTTCTCTCTAAATTACTGAGTCCTAGAAATATAAGTGAAAATTAAGAGTTACAGAAGATTATTATAGGAAAGCTTACTATTCTTAGTTGTATTCAAAACGGACTTCCTATCATGCTGTCTGTAACCTATAGTGTATTGTTTTCACAAATGCAAATTTTGTAGATATTAAGGCATATTCACAGATGCTCATTAGCAAAATTATGGAAGAAAATCCCACATGTAAATACCCCACCTTCCCCCTAAACTGTGAATCTTGGACATGAGAAAATATATTTCTAACAGTGGGATATCATGTTGTGCTTGGTAAATTTTAACGTTTGCATTCCATGGTGTTCATGTTTATGAAGCATTGAAGACTTATGACTTCTTTTTCCTTTTAGCTGCACATGGCTCCATCTAATACATTTTGAATACAGATTCAATATGGTTATAATCCCAATCATACCACATTTAAAAGCAATGTTCTAGACTGTATCTTTGCCAGCATGACTCCACAAAGAAAATGAAACCGACCCTAACAAAACCTTCCTTAAAACAGAGAATAAAATGGGGCTTGCAAGAACTGCTCTGAAAAATGGTTTGAACAGTGACTAGCAATGAGTTTTTTAAACACTGCTGTAGCCATTTCAAGCTGTAGAGTGGACCGTACACAGGAAAAATCAATAAAAGGAAAAGATCTAAAAATACCTTTAAGACAAATTCCCTTTCTATGCATCTATCATTGCATTCCACCAAAAGGTGTTGAAAAAATCAGCTAACTTCTACTAGAACAAAGTGTCCAGACACGCAAGTCTGTAAATAATTAAAAGAATAAACTAGAGTAGAAGAAGGGAATTGAGGGGTTGGGGGAGGAGATTAGGCACTTAAAATGTTGAGTATACCAAAACCAGAAAACCCAGGGAAAGAAAGAACATGTTCTTCAAAGGAAGATATTTTCCATCCTTCACCAGGAACTCAGAATTGATAGTCTGATAATAGAAGCCCTTTGGGTAAGGTTGGTGGGAACACTGTCTTCACAATGGCTTCACTAGCTTTTCAGTTGCCCGGGGCAATCAGATCAGTGTGTCTGTGTTTCTAGAATTGAGTAAACCAAATCAGGATGAACAACATATGGTTTAATAGTTAACTTTTAGAGCAAGGGACAGGGAGATGCTTTATGCCACGGTCCCAGTGTTCATTCCAATCTCATTGCTAAAGTCTGTTCTGAGAGCATTCACAGCTTTCCAGAGAGTCTGACTTGGCTGAACCCTGAAGATAAAACTATATAGCCTTAATGACCTCCTTGTCCTGAAGTCTCCCTTAATACAGGTGAATCTTTGTGATAAATCATTCTCTAGAATCCAAAGTATTGGTATTAATATCATCATTACTAATATTTTTATTACTACTTTCTTATGTTGGTAATTAGCTCTCCATTTTCTTATTCTAGAAATAAGTGGAAGTTTTCTGAATATTCAGAGTTGTTTTCTCTGAGTTTCTCTGGGAAAGTTTGTCTTTTTCCAGGTTGGAAATTTGAGATAGGCTGAAATGTAGTTGTATGTGCCAGTCTAATTCTGCTTTTTAATGACCATGGATAGAAAAGATCCTGAAACAATGTTATTCTACCAAGGGAGAGGACAAAGGAAGGGGGAGAATTTTGTCTGATTCAGTTTTTAGTGCTCAGCATTGTTTAGATAGTTGTATTTCTATTAAGGCCTCTGCTTTCTTAGAATCCAAATCAGACTCTCCCCCTATGACTAAGAGTCTTCCCAACTCTAAGCATCTTCTCCATCTCTTCAAAAGTAGAATAATCTGGACTATGATTTAGTATACTTGATGAATGGGCATTGGGATATGAACAAGTACTAAGGGAAAGAAAACAAGAAAATTGAAGGCAAATTCATGATAAGCACTGAGGTCCTGGGACTGTTGGAAAAATCAGGTATGGAGTTCCTGTAGTGTTACAGATAAAGTAAATAGCGACAGAAGCAACAAACAAAAAAATCATACTTCTCCCTCTTCTCGCCCTGACTCCATTTAAAAACAACCATTGCTATAAAAATAGCCCAGCAAAGAGAAAATGCATATACTTGTATTTTGGGTGTATGGCCATCTATCTTCATTGTAGTTCCTCTGCCACATATTAACAGAATTCTTTGTTCCTGATGTTTCTCAAAGATCATCTTTGTGCATGTTTCCCTGGCTGTTCCAATAGTGTTAGTATTTTCTCTTCTTCATTCTCTGTTATTTGAACTCTTTTTTAAATGTCTACAAAAAGGCACTTTTCTAGCCTCTGCATACATTCTCCATTTTACTAGACAAAGGGGTGTTTCTATGTGATGCCTTTTAAAGAGATAAGATAGCAAGGACAGATTTTGAACAATATTTTACAAGTATTATTGAAAAATTAGTAACTGTATATCCTATACACACACAGAGTAGCTGGATAAAATGAAAATTCTATCTGTCTGATCTCTTCTGCATTTATGTAGTGACTATTGCAGTAGCATCTAGACACTTTGTTATTTCCTCTTATTATTTACCAGCTGATCATTCCAAAGTGCTTTTTTATAATCAGAGAATTTCATTAACAACCCATTCCCTCACTCTTTGTTTTTCTGCACCCTTGCATGTAAAAGTATCAAGCATCTTAGCAGCTATATTAGATAAATTACAATAAAAAGATCTAGTATTGCTGACAGGAGGGTGGAGGAGGGGGTCCCAAAGCATCTCCTGAAATCCAGTTTATATTTTATAGTATCCAAATAATAATATTATGGAGTGAAAGTACAGTGTATCTACATGCTTATTTATCATGATTTCCACCATTGCAATGATCAGAAGGGAGGTGAGCAATCTGTACTTCTCATATAGAGATGTCTGGGCAATTGCACCTGCTCACTGTAGAAAACTTGTAATTTCTTAGTGCTTTTTGAACTGCCATTAGCCCAGAATTATAAAAGTCAATTCATGTTAAAATTCAAAAAGTTACTGTTATATTTTTAAGCTGAGAAGATAGAGACTTGTTTGTAAAAAGGTTCGTTGTGATTATAGATGAAAATGCGTGCTTGGTACCTTAACAGTTTGATTGAATTAAAATCAGGTTCACTCTAGGGTTTCCTTCTCAGTTTTACTCCTTGCTTTCTCTTTGACTCCAAGCTAATTGCATAACCTCTGGGTGACTTGTGCCTGGTCTACACATTCACAGTGAAATTCAGAAATGAAGTTATTAATCTAACTAATGTAGGCTTAAACATTATTTCTCTAAATACTTCTGCAAGAAAATTTTAGATTCGGATTTAAGCAGATAGTCATAAAAACTAAACATTTTACTCACAAGCTCCTTTTATCCTTCGACAACGGCCCTAATGAAGCATCAGAATCACCTGGAGATGATCAGAGTCGCTTGGTCCCTTATTAAAACACATATTGCTGGGCCCCACCCCAGACTTTCTGATTCCCAGTCCAGGGTAGAGACTGATAATTTGCATTTCTAACAAGTTTCCAGGTAATGCAGCTGGATAGGACACTTTGAAAATCACTGCAGTACCAGAGATGTGGCTTAAGGACAGAGAGGGAAACGGAGGCTGAGAGTGGCCTCGGTCCTGGCAGTTCCGTGGCAGAGTACAGACGCAAACCCAGGGCCTCTGAGGTGAAATCTTACTGTCTTTCTGTTACCAACACTTTTTTCTTCTATTTTTATGATTTGAATGGCTTTCGGTTGCCTTGAGATCCCGAGTAAAGTAGCATTTGCAAAGGAGTAGTAATTTGGTCTTTTTCCCTTGGATCAAGTAGCTACTCTTACTGGATTTGTGAAGGGAGAGCAGCAGGCCATTCCAAATGTTAGTGATTAGCTTTGGTATGAAGGGCTTTGAAGGCCAGCCTTTACTTCCCCTTTGGGAATGAGAGTAATAAATTTGAGCCTTCTTTGTGTTCATTCATTGTAGCCTATAGATAGATAGGAACAGGTTCTCTTTGGTGGACTTGTGACCTCTTCTGCTGTGATAATGCTTTGTAAAAATTTCCGCATGTGCATTACTTCTACAGATAGTCATGATGAGCAAACATGGCAAGAAGTACACAGCAGAGCAGCGGCAGAGCCACTGCGAAAAGATTGAGGACACCTGGTTTCTAGTGCTGTCTTACCCTAGCGTGGGTCTGCTGACCTCCCCGGGAGGCAGACAGGATAGCACAGTGATTGGCAGTCCAGGCTGCCTAATTGTTCTAGTCTAGGGGTAGGGACTGAGCATCAGTAGAGTTTCCCTGGTGATTCTAATGTACAATCTGAATTAAGAATACCAGCCTACTGGTTAAGAGCCTGGATTTTTAAATCAGCCATATCTGAGTTCATATTTTGACTCTTCCACTTAACTGTATACCCTTGAACAAGTTATTTAATCTCAGCTTTTGTTTTCTCATTTATAAAAGACAATGATAACATTTGCCTTATAGAGTATTTGTAAGAATATAGTGAGATGATATATTTAAATGTTTAACATAGTTCCTGGCTTATAATATGGATCTACTGCATGTTAGCTGCTGTTACTATTGTAATGCACATTCGGTTTCCTGATCTGTAAAGTGAATGGGACGCTTTAATGTATGAGATGGAGGACAGATACCCTAGGATTCTCTATAGATCCTTGTCTGTCACCTTATCCACAGTATCCTGCTCAGTCTCATTTTGCCTTTTTACTTCCTAAATACACTTACTTTGTTAGGTGTAGTCTTTGACACACTCAACATTTATTACCATGTTTAACCAATTTTTATTATGATTTTGCCCTCCTCCTTCCCACTAAGACTGAAAACTTGGAAAATAGAACCAACCCACCTAAATCCCCATATGGGGTAATGGAGGTATGATTTTTGCCAAACAAATGGCAAAGCTTTGTAAACATCTACAAAAACTAACATGGCTCCTCGGCTGATTGCTATTTTTCTGCCTTCACCCATTTGAAGAGTCCAAGCATTGGAAGCTTTCATCGCAGAGGAGAAGGGTGTCCACAGCCTGCTTCATGAAGATTCTTGTAGTTCGTTAACTCCCTTCGTTGCCCCTGTTTTCCTTCTGTACATCTTAAAGAAGCCTTAGTACACAAATGAGTAGTGATGATTTCTTAAGGCAGTCATGGTTTTCTAAGCCTGTCTGCCTGTTTTCTCCATTTACTTCTTAGAGCATTTTCTATCACCAATTTAAAAAATTAGACCCTTTTTAAAAAAACTCCTCTCATATCTCCCTTAAAGTATACAAATTATGTTTTTGAATGCGCAGAGAGGAATTAGTTGACTATCCAATGAAAGTACAGATGGTTCCATTTTCCTTGACTCATCTTAACAGCACACATTAGTCAGGTCACATGCCTATTTGGGAATTTTTGTAGCACTAGGTCACTTGCCGAGGTTTGGGACACATAAAAGACTATTTGCCTGGCTTTTAAGTTTGTGGATCTTACACTGTGCCTGGCATGGAGATAGGAAGGACTTTTTTTTCCCGTTAAGCTTTTTCACTGTGTTTTGAAAGGAAAAGTTGAAACAGAGTCCCTACTGAGATTTTAACATGTTCCATGGTGGTAACCATAGGAAATAGGGAAACAGAAAATTTTTGGACAGAAGGAAGCCAAGGAATCCATCCCAGCTTGTCCCTCACTTCTCAGATAGCAGTTGGAGTCTACAATATTATGTTTATCTAGGTATATATCTAATACTTTGTATTTCTATAGCTTGCCTTCTGATAGAGGAGAAACATTGCTACTGATCACCATGAAAAAGATTGCTCTCTATACCATACTCAGTTCCCTCTTCTGGAAAACTCCGTGGAAACATTCATTCAGATGTTAATAAAGCTAAATCATGGAAGGTTTTATATGGAAAAAATCAATTTTGATGTTTTAAGGGACTCTCAAAGGTGTTACGATAGGGCCTATGTAAACTCCAGTTCTGGAGAAAAGTACTGTTTCACATAAAGACATACAAACACAATAGTGGCATTTTTCTTCATTAAATTCAGAGGGGTTAAATTCATACAAATGTATGCATGTTACACACACGCACACACTCATCCTATCCCTACTCTCCTCCTTCTCCTGCCCTTGCCATAACCTGGAGGGTCAATAACACTGAAATCTAAATCACTTCCCATTTCTGAAAGATTAAATAATGCCAAGCAAAAGTGCTTACAAACAGATCTATTGGTATTCTTGCCTGAAAACTTAATTATGAACATTTTGATGTATGCTGTGTGTATGTGTTGTGTGTGTATATTCTTTCTACCTGCAGGGAACATTTTTGAAATTATTGCATAATCCTATGCAATAGAGCTCCATTGAAACATTGTATCTATGCTAATAGTTCCTATTTTCTTTTATTATATGGTAGTTATTATGACTGAGATCCTAGATAACACTTTTCATTGTTACACTCAAATAGTGAAACAGCTAACCAAGTAGTAGTCATGGCTATTCGTAATTTTTGATACACATTCAGTGTGGCAGCAGTTATGTTTTCTTTCTCATATCCACACTCCCACCACGCCTTCAAGTGAATTTTGAAAACTCAGAATGATAAGTTTTTAAAAATCTAGTTATTATCAGGTCAGAAATAGTTCCTCACAAGACTGATACTAATATCATTGTTACTACCTTTTCAAACTGGACAAGCCCAGATTGCATAGTCCTATACTAACACAATAAAATAGGGTTTCCTAGTCCTTTTTTCAAAGATAAATACCATGTACACATAAGTACCTATGAAGTATCTCAGAGATACAGAGACCATAACATGGGCATAGTCCATAAAGGCAGGGGAAGGTTTGCTCAAGGAGCAGATTAAAAGGCAAGTGCAATAATGTCAGAATACCTGTACTCTAGTTCAGACTTCTGCCACTTAATGAGTTAACTGTAGTTAAAGGATTTCACTTCTGTGTGCATCAGTTCCACATCTGGCCAAATGCCAACCTAAAACCTCCTACATTTTAGTAATCTTTAAAATAATTAATGTCTTAAAATTATTTTGAAGTGGTTAATATTATATGCAAATATAGTCTGTCAAAGGTCAACTTTAAAATGAGAATTGGGACCAAATTGTTGAGAAAAGTTTCCTTGTTCCAAATGTTGGAGACTAATTGAATGTCAAAGCCTCAAAGACTTGCACAGTTGACAATAAACATAGAGCCAGAGAGAAGAGGCTGACTAACGTAGGGGAGTGACAGTGGACTATGGTTTTTAAATTAATAGGAGCAATGAGAGACACTGGAATCTTTGAGGAAGCATATAAAAATCAAATGTGTTAAGTCTCGTGAATTCTCTACTGCTTGACAGAAAGGATCAATTGAAAGGGTGTCTCTGACAATAGGAAGCTGCTGTTGAGATACAGGGGATTTGCTCTAAGACTCCTCAAACTTAATCGTACTGCACTAGCTGACTTAAGTGCAAATTCTAGTCTGATTCCTCAGGTTCCGATTCCTCAGATTCCAGTTCCATGATAGATGTTGGGTAAGCCCATGATTCCTCATTCCAACCAACTTCTCTGGCAGTTTGGTTGCTGATGTCCTTCAGAACACACTTTGAATTTTTTTGGCATAACCATTCAATGCTCTAGCCTTCAGATTATATGGTTTCTGGAATGGGAAGCACTGAATAGGTCATTGAATGCTTTTTGTAAAGCCCCTACAGACAGAACTTTTCATTTGTTTCAATGAAAATTCAATATCTTTGAAATTTTCTCTGTTTGTTCCTACTAAATTTGCATGTTTTAGCATTTAGGAAAGAATACAAATAGATCTGTTTGGTCAGAATTTTTACTTAATTGGCACTATAGAATCTATCAGTTTAGGGAGTCTTTTACACATTTTGGTATTTTTTGTCTTCTTTTTATGCATGTGCCCAGCTGTCCTCACAATACTGAAATGAATTTTAAAAACATAAATGAACAGCTACATTTAATATATTTATCCCATGTTTTCATATGAAGTACTAATGCCATCAGATCTAACCTCTCTAAAATCTTTTAGTCTATCAGGGTAAGCAAGAACTATCTCCATCACTAAGAAAATTTTGTCACATGAAAGAAAAATCTATCTTATTCCACATACTCAATTTCTGTGTCATTTTACATTATAAATAAATAACAAACCAATTTGGCACATGCCCACCAATTAAAAATAAAAGTTGTCAGAGTGAGAGGGGAAAGACAAAAATATGAATTATTAATTATAATGTTGAGCAGCACAA
>VMDR010023634.1:0-15469 GCA_007922815.1 Macrotus californicus | reverse complement strand
CCACCCCCCCCATCCCCACACATGCATACTACATGCACACACAGGTATAGTTACAAGGAGAACAGAATAAGGGCAGTTCTTCTAATGGATGGAAGTAGGAGTATAAACTACTCTGTTCAATACAATTTATAGCCACTTTACTCACATCATAGTTAAAAATAATATTCAATATTGTAAGTACATGTGTGTATAGTTACAGAGAGTATATAATCTGAGTGGTTCAGAATTAAATTAAGATGACATCCAGATAAAGATTCATTATGTTGAACTGGGCATTTTCACATAAGAATTGATTTTAGGATAGATGACACTTGATAGTACATATACATGATAGTAAAGAACATACCATTTTTCTTGCTAAAAATATATATATTTGGGACCCAGGGATGTTCCCTTCGGCATTTGCATAAGAAAAACTTTCACAGAAAAAAAGACATTCAAAGAAAATCAGAACATTTTGTTAGGTCCTGTAACAATCAAAAACTTTTAAGGCCCTGAAAATGAATTTTTGGTAAGTGAATATGGCCATAAATTGAGACCGTTTCCGTCCAAAGTCTCACCTCCCTGTTCTCAGAATGAATTGGAGAGCCCCCAGAGCATACAAGGGTGTTTAAGGTTAATTTCTGTTTCTATATAGATATCAATTACCTTTTCAAAGGGCTACCCTGTGGGATTTGCCACTCGGCAGCTTGTCTAAAAACTAGCTAAATGTGCAAATGTGCGTGTGGGGAGAGGGGAAGGTCCCATTTGGTTGTCAACCTAGTTGACCCTTCATTTTCTGCTTAAAAAAAAAAAGGAGTTTTAGGCCTTTTCACTTACTAAATAGCTGACTCCACAGTTTTGTTGGTTTGTTTTTTAATTGACAAACTGGGAAACAGTGATATCACTAAGGCTCCAGTATGTGCTCAACTGCTGGTATTCGTCTTCGTCTCCTCCTTCCCCTCGGAAAGCAGTTAAGCATAACGTCAAGCCAGAACTTTAAAAACAGATCAAATAATAAAATGAAGCCCAAGATACATCGAGTGTACCGAGGCCAATGTCAGAAGATCGTTTGTTCATCAAGTAGTTAATATATTTTAATAAGCAGGAAATGATGGTCAAAGGGAGTGATGGCTTAGACTTCTGTGTGCAAAATAATCATTAATGTCTGAGGAGAAAGCAATGCAAGTTCATTTTGAAGGTCAGACTTACAGATGGAGTGCAGGGGCGGGGGGATTGCATGAAGTAATGAATGCCTGTACGTGACTCTGATGCAGTGATTGTGGCTTCATCTTGACCCCGTGAATTAGGAGCTGTGTAATCTAGGGCAAGTTCCTTAATCACTCTGAACCTCAGCTTCCTAGGGATGTAAAATGAGGATGGTAAACGCACCTACCATACAGGGCTTTTGTGAAGATTAAATGAGGTGTCAGTTCTAAAAATGTTTTGTAGCCAGGAATATGTTATAATAATGTATAGGATCATTGCTGTGCTTAAATATTTCATTAAATACCCCTCCTGCCTTTTTTCGACCTCCTAAAATCACTTCTCTAAGGTCTAGCTAAAATTAGCTGTCATCCTTGAAGTCTGTCTATCCCTACTGCTTTATTTAGGATATTTTTTACTAGCTTAATGAAAATGTTGTATATATTGCATTTCTGAATGGCCTGCCTAAACCTTTAGAATAGAACTATGGCCTTCTTTGAAATGCAGATTATTAATGCTGTACATATATGAACAAGCAGCTCCCTGAGACCCTTTAGGATAAAGAGTTTGGAGATGGAGATTCAAACACGAAGGAAATTTCCTTTCCCACCCCAGGATGAAACATGGTCCCATTTCCCTAAATAATTTCATCTCTATAATAGAAAAAGTGCCTATCTAATGAACACGTATCCTATGCCAAGCACTAAGCTACTCATTATTCATGTAACCCTCACAGCACACCAACACACCCTGTCCTGGTGCTGCCTCTTATGGACAAAAGCACTGTAATTGAATAATTAAGTAAGCGACAGAATCAAGATTTCAACCCAAACTACCTAATTCGTTTCCCAGTCTTTTTCCACATATTAATTATTTACCTCCTATATTTTAACTAGGTTTGCATGTCTGTTTGCCTTTCTGTACTTTTATACTTTAATCCTTGGTGTGCCTATAATGAGTAGGGTAGAGGTCTGTAACAAAAATGACTAAGGTGTGGTCCCTGTACTTAAGGAATTATTATAATCCATTGACAGGAAGATGACAAGCCAACAAATCTCTGTGTGACATGGAAGAATTTAAGAGGTCTTGAAAGATGGAGCCTCAGTCTCCCCAGCTGTCATATGAGAATAAGACTCTACCTTACAGAGCAGTTGTTAGGGTAGAGTGAAATGCTTGAGTCAAGTATTTGGCAGACTCTGGCTCATAGTAAATGCTCAGTGTATGGAATCTATAATGTGGCCAGACAGTCCCAGGATAACAGCTAGGATACAAAGCTAGAAACGCAGCTTGGTGCCAAATTTCGAGAGCCTTGAATGCCAGTCTAAAGAGTTGGGACCTTCAGCGCGGTAAAAATAATCTTGCCAAGGTCAGGAATCATTCTGAAAGAAATGAAAGCTGATGCTATTTCACGTTACCTTTCAAAATTCATCATAAGTGAGATGGAATTGGTGGACACAGTTGGAACTAGTTTAAAGGGCTTTTGTATTTTATGTACTAAAAGGAAAGATGATATTTTCAAGTTTGATGCCCTGTGCTTTTTCTTCTACAGTAATTAGTGAATGCCAAAGGCAGCAACTGGAGTCGGTGAGCTACTCGTCTCGCTACGCTCTGGGCCTCTTTTATGAAGCTGGCACGAAGATTGATGTCCCTTGGGCTGGGCAGTACATCACCAGTAATCCCTGCATACGCTTCATCTCCATTGATAATAAGAAACGCAATATAGGTCAGTGCCTTCATTATTTCCCTTAAATACAGTAACAATGGTGGGTATAGATCATGAAAAATGCAGTTTAATTGAGTGTTGCCATTCTGCACAGAGCAAGCATTTAACTCCAAGCCACAGGGGATAAAATTTAATGTCACATTTGGCCAATAAATAAAATGCACAGTGAAACCAGCAGTTTTTCAGAAAAATTATTCACAACATGGTTTGTATTACTGAGTTCATGAAAATAGTGTCAGAAGGTTTAAGATTTCAAAATGGCCTGAGATCCATGATTTTAATATGGATTCATCTACATGCAAATGTATTTCTCATCATTTGTTTCTTGGCTGGGTTTGTTTTGTTTGTTTAGATTTTTTTTTTAAATTTGATAAGCGCTGCCCTTGTTTCTTCTTCCCAGGCTAGGGGAGAAGAAGGTAAATTTTACGATGTTATGAAAATCCTTTACTTTAATATAACTTTACTTATTTTCTTCTGGGAGACTACATAAAATTACTTTGCATACAACATAACTTAATGATAGGTAAAATGTTACATTCGAGCTTTACTAGAATGCCATAAAATCTGCGCTCCATCCTTTGTGTTGAAGATAGTTATACAAATTATACTTGAATTGCAAGAATAAACATAACTGATTCATTTCAGGCAAAAAGGTGAAGAATATTCTTGTTTGTAGTATTGTGGCGATCACTGAGATACTGTTTTTTTATGGAATAAATTGTAATAATCTAAAATTATGGAATTCTTGAAAGGGATTGTCATTTCAAACTGTTACAGTGTTTTATGACGCAGTGATGGTTTCACTGAGCCATTAGCTAGAAGTCTTATCTGATGTAATCACCAACTCCTGTCTCGTGGCTTGCCAGAACTTTATAATGATAGGACTGGGCTGGAGTATGGTTTTATATCAGAGTACATGATCTTAGAAAAATGTTTCTTTTATAACTTAAAACTCTCTAAGGGGTGGACTGTTTATGTTAACATGATACCACATATATGTACAATCAGCAGTTCATGAAATGCCCCGTAATAACAATAAACTAATAATTAATTTAATTTAATTTAATTTTTAATTATATTTTATTGAGTATGATATTACAGTTGTCCCAATTTTCTCCCCTTGTCCTCTGCCACCCAGCACCCCCCACTCCCTCAGACAATCCTCACACCCTTGTTCATGTCCATGAGGGTCATGCGTACATGTTCTTTGGCTACTCCATTCCCTACACTGTACTTTACATCCCCATGGCTAT
This sequence comes from Macrotus californicus, assembly GCA_007922815.1. Taxonomy (NCBI): domain Eukaryota; kingdom Metazoa; phylum Chordata; class Mammalia; order Chiroptera; family Phyllostomidae; genus Macrotus; species Macrotus californicus. The sequence continues at coordinate 11,308 of VMDR010023634.1, read as the reverse complement.
TCTGTAACTACCTATTTGTATTTCTTAATCCCCTCACCTGGTCACCCATTTCACCACACTCCCCTACCATCTGGCAACCATCAAAACACTCTCCGTATCCATGATTCTGTCTGTTCTTGTTTACCCATGATTCTGTCCATTCTTCTTGTTTGCTTAGTTTTTTAGATTCAGTTGTTGATAGATATGTATTTATTGCCATATTATTGTTCATAGTTTTGATCTTCCTTTTCTTAATAAGTCCCTTTAACATTTCATATAATAATGGTTTGATGATCATGAACTTTTTTAGTTTTTTTCTTATCTGAGAAGCTCTTTATCTGCCCTTTGATTCTAAATGATCAATTTTGCTGGGTAGAGCAATCTTGACTGTAGGTCCCAGCTTTTCATGACTTTGAATATTTCTTGCCGATCCCTTCTAGCCTGCAAAGTTTCTTTTGAGAAATCAGTTGACAGTCTTATGGGAACTCTCCATAGGTAACTAACTGTTTTTCTCTTGCTGAAGATTCTTTCTTTTTCTTTAACCTTTGGCATTTTAATTATGCTGTGTCTTGATGTGGGCCTCTTAGCATTTATCCTGTTTGGGACTCTTTGTGTTTCCTGAACTTGCATGTCTCTTTACTTCACCAAATTAGGGAAGTTTTCTTTCATATTTTTTTTCAAATGAGTTTCCAATTTCTTGCTCTTTCTCTTCTCCTTTTGGCATGCCTACCATGCAAATATTGGACCTCCTGAAGTTGTCCCAGAGGCTGTTTATACTATCCTGATTTCCTTGGGTTCTTTTTTCCTTCCTGTTGTTCTGATTGGTTGTTTTTTGCTTCCTTATGTTGCAAATCATTGATGTGACTCTCACCTTCATCCACTCTACTGTTGTTTCCCTAAATTGTTACTTATTTCAATTAGTGTATGCTTCATTTCTGACTGGGTCTTTTTTATGCTGTTAAGGTCCTCACCAAGTTCCTTGACCATCCTTATAACCATTGTTTTGAACTCTGCATCTGATAGATTGCTTATCCACATTTCCTTTGGTTCTTTTTCTGGAATTTTGATCTGTTCTTTCATTTGGGCCATGTTTCTTTGTTTCTTCATTTTGGCAGTCTCTCTGTGTTTGTTTCTATATATTAGATAGAGGTGCTATGACTCTGTGTCTTGGTAGTATGGCTTAATATAGTAGGTGTCCTATAGGGTCCAGTGGCACAGTCTCCCCTATCACCCAAGCTGGGTACTTGAGGCATGCCCTTTTGTGTGGTCTGAATATACCTTCCTCTTATAGTTGAGCCTTGATTGCTCTTGGCAGATCAATGGGAGGGATCTACCCCAACCAATCAGGTATAAGAACTGGCTGTGACCACTGACCACCAACCTGCACCTTCCATGGAGGATTGGCTGTGTAGGAGCAGGGTGATGGTGCTCCAACATGATCTGTAGCTATCCACTGGTTGTGTAGGCTCTATGGTTTCTTGGGTGGAGCAAGCCAAGGTCAGCCCCAACCTGAGTGCTGCCCAGGGCCACCCTGCATAAGCTATAAAGCAATCTGAGATGGCTGCTACTTGTGCTGGAGATTCCCAGATGAAGCCAAGGTGTGAATATAGGCTGACTGCTGCTGGTGCCGGGTCTGGGGCCACTTAGCTATCACTTATTGATAGAATTTAGGAAGTTGTGAAGAATGAGCCAAGACCAGCCATTCATATGAAAAAGTCACAGTTAATAAGTTGGGTGGGCCCAAAATTTGGGTGGGACGAAGTCTCAATGGATCTCCAGGGTTGGGCAAACAGTGTTAGCCAGGTTGATGGAGTCTCAGATATGGCCCCCGCCTGCCAGTTCTGTGACTCTATCAAAGGAAGGCTCAGAAAAGGGACAATGACCTCCGCCTGCTGTTCTGTCTGGGAAAAAGCTGTCCACAGCTCCTGCCTTGCTGTCAGACACTTCAGTCTCTCCTTGTGTGCCACTGGTTCCTTTCAAGCTGCTACTCCAGTGCTGGAGCTCAGAAGGAGTGAGTCTGAGTAAGTCCTTGTGTGGGTTCCTTAAGAGGAACTGCTTGCAACTCCAGAAGTTTCTTCCACTGACTTGATCCCCACTGCTTTTTGCAGCCAGAAGTCATGGGGACTTATCTTCCTGGCACTGGATCCCTGGACTAGGGAGCCTGGTGTGGGGCTGGGACACCTCACTCCTGAGATAGCCCTCCTGAAATTTTAATCACCACACATGGATATAGGACCTGCCAATTCCATGTCTCTGTCCCTCTTACCAGTCTGGATGGATGTACTTTCTTTAATTCTGTAGTTGTCAGACTTCCATTTAACTAGATTTCTGACAGTTCTGAGTGATGGTTGTTCTATATTTCAGGTGTAATTTTGATGTGGTTGTGTGAGGAGGTGAGTCATGTTTACTTATGCTGCTATCTTGACCTGAAGTGGACTAACCATTTTTAACTCTACAACTGCTTTGTTCTAAGAAAGGAAAATAGCCCTTGATCCTCTCATGTTATATATCATGAATTAAGTATCATCCTTTGTGTATTGCTTCATAAGACCTGATATCTGTAAGGATGTATTTAGAAATATATAATAGAAAAAGAAACAATTTAAACTTGTTTAAACAACATAAGGACATTTATTATATTATCTGGTATAGACTCCCAAAATTCGTATGTTGAAGCTTTAACCCCCAATGTGATTATATTCAGAGGAATGGCTTTTAGGAAGTAATTAAGGCTAATGAGGTCATAGGGCTGGGATCGCAATCCAATAGTATTGGTGGCCATCAGAATCAAGGAAGAGAGAAAGGTTCCCCCTCTCCACTCTGGTGCACATACTGAGGAAAGGCCAAGTGAGGAGAGTTATTAAGGTGAGAAGGTAAGCTGTCTGCAAGCCAGGAAGTCAGTATCTTGATCTCAGACTTCCCAACTTCTAGACCTGAGAGAAATAAATTTCTGGTGTTTAAGCCAGCCAGCCCATGGTATTTTGTTATGACAGCCCAAGCTTACTGATATATTATCTAAGAGGAAGCAGTTGGAGAGACTTAGAGATTCATTGATTCAAGACCTGAGAAGCATCTTCAAGGACCTAGGATTTATCCTCCTGTGCTGTCCTCCACTTCTGATGCTGACATCCTAAGAGGACTGGTAGGGAGATGGCAGTAACTCTTGGAGTCACATCTAGATGCAACAACATGCTTAGGGAGAAGAAGAACAATTGCCATCTGTCCCTGTCTAAGAATCAAGGAAATATTTCCAGAAACTCCTCAACTGACCTCATCTTGTATTTCATAGGTCAGAATTGGATTATTCGACCAGTCTGAAAAAAACCACTGTCAAGGGGGCTGATTATTGTGATGAGCCTAGAAAAATTAAGATTTATTCCTGAAAATGGTATTAGGATAATTTTCTCTTTATCCATATGAGTAGATACCTGAACAAAATAGGGATTTGTTAGGAAGAAAGAACAAAGTAGTTAATGCTGGGTTGGCAACAAATAATGCCTATTATCTTCAAGTCAGTCACATCTTATGTGGGAGGTAAAGCTCTAAATTTGGCACATAAAGAACCGTGTATATTCAAAATTATCTTTGAAAATCCCTTAAAACTACATGACATTTTGGAAAGTGATGTAACTTGCAATAAATTCAGTATTTTTCCAGCATTCAATAGATTTCAGTTTCTTTGGGTAAGGCCAGATGAAATACTTGGTTTTCTTTTATAGGGCAGAGTGATATTTTCTACTATGAAAGGCACACTGGAAAGAAAAAAATAGCAGTCATATTTCCTAACAGATTAAATTCTCTGTACAAATGGAGTGGGTTGGTGGGTGAAAGCACCACTACCCAATGCAGTAGCAATTTATAAAGTCAGAGCTATGCAAATTTGAAATAGTGTAGCATAAAAATGTTAATAAATTCTCACATGGTCGGCAACATTTGGATAAGAGAAACACAGAAATTTGTTTAACAGTAACAGTCACCCAGTTGTAAAGCTGGAGGTTTGGGTCAATGGGAAACCATGTTTTTGCTATAGCCCATGGTGGTGCCACTTCAGACAGCAAAGAAACACCCCCATTCCTGTGCCAGTTTTATGGAACATTCATCTTGGATTATGCAATTTTTAAATTATGGGAAGCCTCCAGTAATCACATTTCTTAACATAATATCTAACTGCCTTGCATTTAAAATATTTTTTCTCCCTACCTGGGGCAGGATGCTAAGTGTAGCTAGGTAAATCCACATAATATAAATGTTTACATATTGTAACTCCACTGTATTTTATTGACATTGGTTCCTAACTAGACCATCTAGAGTTATCTCTTTTTGTCATTAACACTATCCCATACCCACCCTGTATTTGGAATGAATGTACATGGAAAATATATGTGAATATACATGTATATATGTATATGTCATACATAAAATAAATATCCATTTGCTGTCATTTAAATTAATAAGCACAAATTATAAAATAAATGAATCTTATTTCACATAATATTTTCCACTTTAAAAACAAAACCAGGTTTTCCTTAGAAAATAAAATAACTGTGAAAGGGAAATGTAAGGAGAGCATTCGCACACAAAGTGAAAGCAAACACCAGACCCCTTTCAGCCTCTGGTTTCCCTGCCCAGCTGTCCTCGGAGGGAAAGTCCCACATCCCAGATAGCACTTGTCCTCCCACTTGTCAAGCAAGTTAACTCAGGATGAAAATCAATGCCAGAGATGGAGGGAAAGTGGAAAAGCAACTAAATATATAACATCAAAAAATAAGCTTAGAAATACTCTCTGGAACACATTACTGGGAAAAATATATCTTATGGAAGTTTCTTTCAGAGAAATTGAATTTACAAGTACTTGACTTATATGGTTTGAATTCTCAGCTTTTTCAATTGAACAATTAATATCATTTACAAATGTGTGTTGACTGCCTCTGTGTGCCTGTCACTGTGCTAAGAACTGAGGACTCCGTAGTCCTCATAACATAAGGTTTCATGAAGTCTACTGAAGGGAGAATTCTGAAGGACATAGATACATGAGGCTCTGCTGAACCAGTGACTTGGAATCAAGTAAGAGTCCTCATAAATATAAGTGGATGCACTGATATACACAATATATAGAGCATTAAGCCATATCTACAATCAAAACCAAGAAGAGTCATGTTGCCTCGTGATAATATTATGAGCTTTTAAAAGAACTCATAAGACTTTTTGTCAACATGAACCCAATACATTTCTTTCTTTTGGTAAAGAAATAAAAGATCAGGGCTATGGAATATTTAAATCCATGAATAAATCAGAAGCTTTAGTATGGCCCATTACTTAACTTTCTGCAGGGCTGCTGAAAACTTCCATAGAAGCATATAAGTCATGAAATGTCCAAGGAGCAGTGAACAAAAGGTTAAAGAGTTTGGAGTCCACAGCTTCCTGGCATTTCTGCAGCTAAAAACAATTCCAGATTACAGATTTATTTAGCAGCCACACTAAGAAGTGAATCTTAAACATTAAATACTCCAAGTCCCTCTTTGTGTCAACACCCCACCTTTGTGTTCTGCCTCCCTGCCCTCTGAAAGTGATGGTTGCACTTATGGTATTGGCTCTAACTTGTGGCTGTCAGGCTAAGATTTACAAAAGACACTGGGGTTGGCCAAGATTTGGTCCAGCACCCAGGACGCAGATGTGCAGGTGACTGAATGTTGTTTTTACCCACATTAGTGGAAGGTAAGGGAAGAATAAGAATCAGATGACTGTGATCTACATTTACAGGTCATAGATGAGAGCAACAGAAAAACTGATGGAGGGTGCCATCACTGCTGCCAGTTTAGAAAGGAAACAGCAAAGAAGAACTCTGTTGGTTTTGTCAGTAGGTGAGGAAGGCCATGTACAGTAAGAAGCAAAAAACCAGCAGTCGTTCACAGGTGGAAATTGCCACAGTCCCTCTGACCTCTCCACTAACAAAGATCACATTAACTAGGTGTGTAACTGTCATCTAATAAAGAAACTGCTGTGTTAGATGTGATAACATCCAATATTTGCTACCCATAATTCAATTCTTTTTAAGAGATGGTTCTTTTAACTGCTGAGCACCTAGAAGAGATAAAATGCCAGCTTGGAAGTGGGAGCAAGGAGAGCTAAATTGCTTTGCCTAATTGAGAAAATTTCAGACATCCTGAAACAAGGGGTAGGGCAGGGAGCAGAGAATGGGAGGGAAGAAAGAGAAAAGTGGATGGCGAGAGGCTGTGGCTTGGCCTGACGGACAGTTTGTAACTTTGGCTGTACAGTTTCTTTACTTTGCATCCGCCTTCGCAACACCCTACAACCATGACACAGTCCTGGATTGAACAACTGCTTTAAATCCATGGCTGCTCTTTGCTGGGGAGTTGTTAAGTAGTCAAGATAGTGTAGGGACTTTCTGGAATATCTAGGATAAAATTAGATAAGAACTTTACAGTTTCTTTTTTTTTAAAGATTTTATTTATTTATTTTTAGAGAGAGGGGAAGGGAGGGAGAAAGAGAAGGAGAGAAACATCAATGTGTGGTTGTTTCTCATGCATCCCTTACTGGTGACCTGGCCCACAACCCAGGTGTGTGCCCTGACTGGGAACCAAACCTGAGACCCTTTGGGTCACAGGCTGGCACTCAATCCACTGAGCCATGCCAGCCAGGGCTGGGACTTTATGGCTCCTTTAGGTTAACCCCTGCACAGAAATTTTGAGTTTTCTATTTATGTGGCAAGCCTTGCATCTGTTTGGGAACGTTATTTAGAATTAAGACAGAACTCCTCATCCTCGGGACCTCAAATAAAGCAAGTTCAACTTGATGTGTCCATAATACGTGCAACCATGTCAATCTGTTGAGAGCTGGAGATTGCAAAAAGGCTCTCCCCACGGAACTGAACTGTTTCAAAGGATCTTGAAGTCAACTCTTTACTGAGGTCTGAAGTGAAGCTGTCAACGCCCTGGATTGGAAGCCAGAGCTCAAACTGATGTGCTCTGCTCTGCTTCCCAGAAAGTGCCTGGTTTTCATCATTCTGGAGGCATCTCAAAACCTTTGCAAGTTGAGAACAGTCTTGTAAACCTGTGTAACTCTCAGACAGCTTGTGAACCTCGGGTCCCGGGAGACAGTCAAGACTTGTTGAGCCGGAGGAGAGCTTGACAAGTCTTCATTCTGGTCCTTTTTTGTCTGGGACCATGACAACACTATCCCAAAGAAGTGGGAACTTTCCTTTGCCTAGAGCTCCTTCAGAAATGATTCCATTTTCTTCACTGTCAAGAGTTCCTCCTCAGATCAACCTAAATGTCTCATGGGCTAAAGAATTGATATGCCCTGCTTGCAGAGTCCGCTGCTTTCTCCAGAATTAGAAACTCCTTTAGGGGGAGTACATGCCACTACCCATCATACATGCTACCCAACTCTTGATTTCTCTTATCCTGATCAAGACTGAAAATAAAAGATAGACACTAACATCAGGCATAACAGGAGTATGTATCCGGTGCTTAATAAATATTTGCTGAGCCAGTTGTCCTTTCCGCCGCTCCGAGATGCCCTTCCCGGGTCCTGAAATAACATTGATAATTAATACTTCAGCACTGGTCACCCACTGAGCAGGCAAGAAAAGGCAATGACTAGTCACCAAATTGTTTGTCCCTAAGACAATCTAGGCTTCTGTTGCCATTGCCCTTAAAAATCACATAAAACAAGTTAGCTCTCTAATTGCTGAATCTAGAAACCATTGAAGAGCCTATGTGAGTTTTGGCAATTAGAATGATTAGAAGCCTATTTTGGAGGAATATTTGCAAACTGGGCATATCAATTCTTTATATAGGATCAGAGGTATTACCAGTTAAGATCTGGAAGTTTTATGGAACCCTCTTCCCAGAGAGGTACACGTATTCTCAGTAACAATTTTACCGTTGTCTCTAGGGATGATACATCTGCTTTGAATGATGGCCTGTAACACAGACCTTGATTTCCAAGGTTACACTTCAAAGGATCCCACTGTTCTCTTTGAGAAAGATATTCCTTTTTAATAGTTACTTAAAGAACAGTTGTGCTCCAGCTGAGATATGTAACTTAGAAAATATGTGGTAAGTTCTGCAAATGTGCCATTCCTTTGCCACGGTTTAGCAATCCTCTCTTTTTTATATTGCAAGGATATTAAAGTGAAATTACATTTTGCATAGGAATCTTGCCATAAATCATAGTTTATATCAACCTAAGTTTGGTGACTGATGGATTCTTTACTGCATAATTCATAATTTGGTATTTATCACGGATGGTCAAAAATAACCAGTTTTATCCAGCATGGTTCTGTGAATACTTTGTAATAACAAACCTAGTTTTAAATTATAACTCAACACTTAGAATTAGATTGAACCATCTTATGTTGCTACCTTTGTAAATTAAAAGTGGTTGAATACCAGCATTTTCATGTGATTCAACTTAATAGCTCTATGATCATGGTTAAGTTTCTTTTTTATTTTATTTTATTTTTTAATATATTTTATCGATTTTGCTAGTATAGTTGTCCCATTTTTCCCTCCCTTTTATTCCCCTCTGCCCTGTACCCTCCCCACCATTATTCCCCTATCTTAGTTCATGTCCATGGGTCATACATTTAAATTCTTTGGCTTCTCCATTTCTCATACTATTCTTAACCTCCTCCTGTCTATTTTGTACCCCCCATTTATGCTTCTTATTCTCTGTACCTTTTCCCCCATTCTCCACCCTCCCCTTCCCCACTAATAACTCTCCATGTGATCTCTATTTCTGTGAATCTGTTCCTGTTCTAGTTGTTTGCTTAGTTCATTTTTGGTTTTGTTTTATTAGCTTTGGTTATTGATAGTTGTGAGTTTGTTGTCATTTTACTATTCATATTTTTAATCTTCTTTTTTTTAGTAAGTCCCTTTAACATTCATATAATAAGGGTTTGGTGATGATGAACTCCTTTAACTTGACCTTATCTGAGAAACACTTTATCTGCCCTTCTGCTCTAAATGATAGCTTTACTAGAGAGAGTAATCTTGGATGTAGGTCCTTGTCTATCATGACTTCGAATACTTCTTTCCAGCCCCTTCTTGCCTGCAAGGCTTCTTTTGAGAAATCAGCTGATAGTCTTATAAGAACTACTTTATAGGTAACTGTCTTCTTTTCTCTTGCTGCCTTTAAGATTCTCTCCTTCTCTTTAATCTTGGGTAATGTAATTATGATGTGCCTTGGTATGTGCTTCCTTGGGTCCAACTTTTCTGGGACTCTCTGAGCTTCTTGGACTTTCTGGAAGTCTATTTCCTTTGCCAGATTAGGGAAGTTCTCCTTCATTATGTTTTCAAATAAGTTGTCAGTTTCTTGCTCTTCTTCTCCTTCTGGCACCCCTATGATTTGGATATTGGAACGTTTAAAGTTGTCCCAGAAGTTCCTAAGCCTCTCCTCATTTTTTTGAATTCTTGTTTCTTCATTCTCTTCTGGTTGAATATTTATTTCTTCCTTCTGATCAAAACTGTTGATTTCAGCCCCAGTTTTCTTCCCTTCATTGTTGATTCCCTGTACATTTTCTTTTATTTCACTTTTCATAGCCTTCACTTCTTCCTCTATTTTGTAACCTTACTCAACCATTTCTGTGAGCATCCTGATTACCAGTGTTTTGAACTCTACATCTGATAGATGGCTGTCTTTTCATTGTTTAGTTCTATTTTTTTTCTGGAGCTTTGATCTGTTCTTTCATTTGGGCCTTTTTTTTTTTTTTTTTTTTTTTTTTTTTTTTTTTTTTTTTTTTTTTTTTTTTTTTTTTTTTTTTTTTTTTTGGTCTTGGCATGCCTGTTATATAGTACAGGGCAGAGCCTTAGGTGTTCACCAGGTGGGGCAACTGATGTCACTATGTTGTGATGCTGTATGTGGGGAAAGGGTCTGAGACGGAACAGTGCCACTTGCTCAGCTCTCTGAGGCTTCCAGTCTCCTCCCCCGCTACCCACAAGCAAACTGGGCCCTTCTGGTGCTGATTCCCAGGTGGGTGGGCTTTTGTACCTTCTAGGACCCTGTGGGTCTCTCCAACGAACTCTCCTGTAAGGCTGGGAGTTTCTCCCACTGCTGCCTCAACCCCCAAAGGTTTTTCCAGTAAGAGGTTTTGATGCTTTATTTCCCCACACTGGACCATGGGTTGTGCGGTCTGTCTTGCTCCCCAGTTGTTCCTCCCAGTTTATCCACACGTAAATGTGGGACTGCCCACTCCACCAGCCACCACCTTGTCCAGCCTGCCAGCTACCGCCTCGCCTGCCCAGTCCTCAAGCTGTTGCCTTGCCATGTCCTCTCCACCCTCACTGCCTATCTCCATTTCTCCTGCCAGTCTGGATGAGTGTTTCCTCTTTAACTCCTTGGTTGTTGGACTTCCATACAGTTCAATTTTCTGTCAGTTCTGGTTGTTTTTTGTTTTTAAATTTGTTGTTATCCTTCTTTTGGTTGTGTGAGGAGACAAAGTCTATCTACCTATGCCTCCATCTTGGCCGGCAGTCCCTGATTAAGTTTCTTAATCTTTCTGAACTTCACTAATCTCTACTATAAGTATATGGTTAATAAAGTCTCCCAGAAATGTTACAAGGATTGAATATAGTATATCCAAAAACTCTAGTACCGTGTTTGGCATATAGTAGGCACATATAAATTATTCTATACTTTCATCCTATTAGTTATATTTTTTTTTCATTTTGAGAAAGAGAAGAGAGAAGACAATTGCCAATAGTAGAAGTTTAGTTATATTATCTTTTGTGAAAAATAATAACACTTATACATTAGGGTGGCTAAACAATATCTCATTATCTGACTAAGGTGTCAGATTCAGAGGGCATTAGGTTAGATGCCATCCTTTCTTTTACACAATCTCAAATCACTTTTTGAATAAGAATAATTCCCCCAAAATTCACACTATAGCCATTCGGAGAAGAATTAGACACTCTGAAGTAAGTTGTCTTGGAATCAAAGGGCTGAGACGAATGCAAGAGCAGGTTTCAGAGTCTGACTGCAGAACCTCACCACAGAAAATTGCTTCATCATGTTTTATAAATACTTTATATCAGTTAGAATTTTTAATTCTTTCCAGAATCACCAATTCATCATTTTACCCAGATGTGACGTTATTGAGTCCATTTAGCTTAAAGGGCCCTTTGGTTTATTACCAGTGTCTTTCTTGTTATTAAGTGAGTTGAGAAGGCTTTGATATGCCCCTTAAGATACATGGGCCCTGACGTTTTTAAAGATCATTGCACCTACAGACTTCTTATATGTGTTCATTTAGATAATGAGAAGGATCCACATGTATTATACAGGACATTGATTCCCTGCATAA
>VMDR010023633.1:0-15476 GCA_007922815.1 Macrotus californicus | reverse complement strand
TTGTATTTTTTCTGGAGCTTTGATCTGTTCTCTCATTTGGGCCATTTTTGTTGTCTTGGCGCGCCTGTTACGTAGTAAGGGGCGGAGCCTTAGGTGTTCACCAGGGCAGGGCGGCCACGTCGCTGCGTTGTGACGCTGTTTGTGGGGGAGGGGTCCGAGAGGGAACAATGGCGGCCGCTTCGCTCCCTGCCGGTTACCAGTCACTTTCCACACAACCCACAGTCCAACGGGGCCCCTCTGGTGCTGGCTCCGGTGCTGATCCCCAGTGGGAGGGCTGTGCACACTCCAGGACCCTGTGGGTCTCTCCAACGAGCTCTCCCGTGAGGCCGGGAGTTTCTCCCGCTGCCGCCGCCTCAACCCCCACAGGAGTTTTCAATCAGAGGCTTTGAGGCTTCACCTCCCCACTCGAACTCTGGGTTGCGGGGTCCGTCCTGCTCCCAAGCCGTTCCTCCCCGTTTATCCTCACGAGGGAGTGGGACGCCCGGGCCGCAGCCGCCACCTCTCCCGGCCAGCCGCGCCTTTCCCGGATCTGCCAGCCGCCGCCCCGCCGCGCGAGTCCTCTCCGCCCCTCCTACCAGTCTGGATGTATGTTTCTTAGTTTCTTGGTTGTCAGACTTCCATACAGTTCGATTTTCTGTCAATTCTGGTTGTTTTTTCTTTTAAAATTTGTTGTTTGTCCGTCTTTTGGTTGTGTGAGGAGGCACAGGGTGTCTACCTACGCCTCCATCTTGGCCGGAAGTCTGTTTTTTATGGTTTTAAAGGAAGCATTTTCTTCTGGCTTTTACTTGACTCAAAAATAAATAAATGGTTTCCATTTTGGTTTTCTTTTCTAAATTTCCTTTAGGTAGATATAATACCAAATATGTACGAAAAGTCAACTCAATTAGAATATTTTTGAAATAAGTTATTTGTGATTGTGAAAAGCAGGCCAGAGTGAAATTCTCTCTGTAAGCTTACTGATGATATTGTTATTATAATAGCATCGTGATAAGGAGATTTAAAAAAAATCTTTTCTGAAAAACTTAACTTGATTTGCTAGCATCTACACAGTCCATGAATTCACTCTTACAAGAAATCATTTAAAAAGCCAATGGATTTGTAAAATCTGTGTGTGTGTGTGTGTGTGTGTGTGTGTGTCAGAATAAGGAATTGCTTTCTTTAGAAAACAAGAGAGGAGAAAAATAATACAATATCATTTCATGAAGTCAAATAAAACTGCTAACAGATGATTTTATTATTGGAGAGAACTTCCTGCCTCTCTTTAGAAGGGGTTCTTGTCCCCCTCAGACTTCCTATCCATCCAGACTCTATTTCCCACAGGGTCCAATTCAACCTTTTTCTCTAGCTTCCATACAGAATTAGTTAATAAAAGATTCCTGATAAATAACCTCATGTATCTGGAATCATGTCAACGACTAGCTTACACCTAGCATCCCCTCCCTACACCTCCAATGTGTGACATCTTAAACATGAACAAATATGCACAGGCATAAACCCCTCCACAAAAGCCAAAAGCCAAAAGCCAATGGGGCTCTAGCTTCAGGGCCCTTCCCTTTCATAACCCCCTTCCACAGTCCTGTACCTAAGTAACTTTAAATATCCTTTCTTCAGGAAGGCCTCCCAAAGTGAATAAGCCTTGGACTCCACAAAACTTGGGCCCACCTCTGCCTGCATACATGTTTTGTTCTCAATTGCCCAGTTAACTAACCTGTTTCCCAGTAAGGACCCAAACGGCATTTGACCTGACACACTTGTTCGATCCACAGACACATGTAGAGGGGTAGAGCAACCACTTTCTGGCACACTTCCCATTTTAAATGTATCCTATTATATCTAGAAATGCTTTTATACCACCCAGATCCTTTGTCTTGATGATACATTTTAAAATACATTCACCCAAAACTTTACAACTTTTTAAAATAAACTGGACCTTTGATTGTAGGCTCTCAATGAGGATTAATCAAAGGGATACGAATTTTAAAAAACAGTAGTTTAAGATCTAGCAACTTGGGAACTGAAAGTGTTGTCTTGGCTATCTAGCAAAGGGCTGGCAGCTGCTAAGGGGATGGGATAGAATGGTGTAGACTGGGAAAGAAGAGAATTACACATTGATTGGGCACCTACTCTGTACCAAGACCTTTTTAGTATTTTATACCCATATTGTGTACAACCTTGCGAAACAAAAATACCCATTCTAAATCCCCTGGCAGTTTGCTTAAAAACCCAATGTTTCATGCCCTGGCTTGGTAGCTCAGGTAGCTCAGTTGGTTGGAATGTTCCGATACACCAAGGTTGAGAGTTCGATCCCCGTCAAGGTATACAAGAATCAACAGACTATGAGTCTGTTTCTATTTTATTTGGTTGTTTGTCACTGCCCAAGGTCAAGTCTCCTTTTGTTATTCATTATTTATGCATTCAAGAATCAACCAATGAATACAACAAATCAATGTTTGTCTCTTTCTCAAATTAATAAATAAAATATTTTTTAAAATCCAATATTTCATGCTTTAAATACGTGTAAAGAGGAAGTAAGGCCAACCTCATAGAATCTGAGCTGGTCTGAGGAATTTATTCAAATTCTGAATCACAGAATAGTCTGGTTCTCAAGTCTTCTAGGGCTCTTGTAACTTAATAGAAGCAGCTGTGAAAGAGTGTGCTCTCCAGCTTCCCACATTTAACTGTGACATATAGTGAGGGCTCACTGGCAGCACTGGCCAGGCAGGAAAAGGATGCCAAATGAAACAACAAGCAAGCTGTAAGTTCTGTCGCAAGTATATTTTCTTTCTTTTTTCTAAAATTCTTATTGAATTTATTGGAATGACACTGGTTCATAAAATTATATAGGTTTAAAGTGTATAATTCTATAATGCATCTTCTGTGTATTGTATTGTGTGCTCACTGCCCAAGGTCAAGTCTCCTTTTGTCCCCATTTATTTCCCCTTTACTCTCTTCTTTGTCCCCCACCTCTTCTTCCCTCTGGCAATCACCATAGTGTTGTCTGTGTCTGTTAGTTTTGTTTTTTTGTTTTGCTTAATCCCTTCACCTTTTTTACACAGCCCTCCCCTCTGACAGCTGTCAGTCTGTTCTCTATCTATGAGTCTGTTTCTATTTTGTTTGGTTGTTTATTTTGTTCATTAGATTCCATATATAAGTGAAATCATATGGCACTTGTCTTTCTTTAACTGGCTTATTTCACTTAGCATGATGCTCTTCAGGTCCATACATGCTGTGGCAAATGATAAGATTTCCTTCTTTTTACAGCTGAGTAGTATGCCATTATGTAAATATACCACTGCTTTTTTATCTACTCATCCTGGGCTGCTTCTAAATCTTGACTACTGTAAATAATGCTGCAATGAACATAGCAGTGCATATATTCTCTTGTATTAATGTTTTGGGTTTCTTCTGATAAATTCCCAAAAGTGGAATTGCTGAGTCATAAAACAGTTCCATTTTTTTTATTTTTTGAGGTAAATCCACACTGTTTTCCAGCGGCTGCACCAATCTGCATTCCCACAACAGTGCCCAAGTGTTCCCTTTTCTCCACATCCTCCTTTCAAATACTTGTTGTTTGTTGATTTATTGATGATAGCCATTTTGACAGGTGTGAGGTGATAACTCACTGTGGTTTTAATTTGCATTTCTCTGATGATTAGTGACATAGATCCTCTTTTCACACTTCTATTGGCCATTGTATGTCCTCTCTGGAGAAGTGTCTGTTCAGGTTCCTTGCCCATTTTCTAGTTGAATTGTTTGTTTTGTTGTTGGTGAGTTGTGTCAGGCACATTTTCTTCTGAGATGCATGGTGTTAGTAGCCCTGCAAGAGGAATATAAGCCTACTCTATTACTCATGTGTTCACTGTTACACTGTGGAAAGAACAGCGCAAGTCCATTGAAGAGCTGTATGGACTCAAGTAAATAATCTCATCTCTTTGGGCTTAAATTTTCTCATGTATAAAATTAGTAGGTTGAAATAGATGATGACTAACATTCTTTCATTTCTTGATATTCTATCATATAGTCATTGTCAAGTAACTGCATCTTAATTTCCTCATGTATAGAACAACTAGTTTGGTCTTATCATAGCTAAAGGATTATGAGAAAGCGTGGAAATATGGGACTCAAGAAAATCAATGGCAGTGCTGTCCTATAGAACTTATTGAAAAGATGGAAATGTTCTCTATCTACACTGTCCAATATGGTGGCCATTAGCTATAGTTGGCTACTGAGTACCTGAAATGAGGCCAGTGTGAGTAAAGAACTGAATTTTTAATTTTATTTAATTATAATTAATTTAAATGTAAACAGCCACATGTGGATATTGGCTACCATATTGGGTAGGCCAGATATCGACTTCATTTAAGCCAGAACTTTAAGTATAAAAATAAAAGTAAATAAAGGAGTGGTTTGAGAATTGTTTCAATAGAAGAATTAAGGGAGGCATGGTTTTAATTTTATTAATTAAAAGTAGAGCACTATTATTGTTTCAGACTTTTAAAAAAAGATGGACTCTGTTGTTGTAATGATGGCAATGATAATAATGCCTTACAATTATACATAACTTTATGCCTTCCAAAGTTCTTTTACGGCTACAATCTGACCTTCACAACAACCCCATGATACAGAAGACAAGTAATAGTACTCATTTTACAGATAAGGAAATTGAGACCCAAATGCTTGCCTAAAGTTCCAGACTTAAAACAGCAATAAAGTAGTAAATTAATCACTCCAGACTTCATTTCTCCAGTTCCTTTCACATAGTACAACCTCGAATCCTTCCTCTTGCCCAACTTCATCTGTAAGTGGTTATAAATCATACAATACTCCTAAATACAATAAGAATAGGAAAGATGAGGAAAAGCAAGAGATTTACTAATCCACCACCTAGATAAACCTTGGAAGAATCAAAAGTTACGTGTGTCTATTATGAGAAAAAGAAAAGAGTGAAAAAAAGGAATAAAAAATGATTATAATTAAATTAAGTCCCACTACAAACCAGGTATATTACAAATTGTACTTGACGGACCAATTCTATGAGACAGCATTCTCAGCAGCATTTTATTGTTGAGAAATGTACTGGTCTACGATCACATACCTATCCAGCGGCACAACCAGATTCTGTTCTACAGCTCCTGGCTGTTTCCAAAAGTCACATTCACAGTTCAAAGTGAGAGAACGACTCTCACCGACTTCCCGCCCTCCCACAAGTACTCCGCCCCTGCGTACCTCGTCACAGAGAATGCTGCCAAGTGGCTAAACATGCAGGCTTTGGAGTTACTCAGACTTTATTTGAACTTTAGACCTGGCCTTGTTCAAGGGATTTAATGTTTCTGAGCCTCAGTTTCCTTGACTGCTTTATAAGATTTTGGAGGTGGATTAAATGAGATAATGTGTGAGAACTCTTAGTACAGAGCCTGACACAAGTGCTTAGTGCATGGTAATTATTAATATTTTCTATTTTACTAAGGTAATGCAGACTCTGTGGGCAATTCTAAAATAGGAATTCAAAAACTACTTCAGACAAGGTAGCATTTTTGCCAAAGTCTACCAAGTAGACAATCTCTAGAGGACAAAAGACACGTGGACATGTCAGTTAAGTCGGAGCCTACAGGTTTCAGATCAGTGACCGAGGCAGAAGCTGTGAAGTGATGCCTTGCTTGTCCTGCCTTTTCATCTCGCATAAGATGGATGTTAAACCTGGCCCTCTCAAAATCTAATCCCACCTACCAAAGTCCTTGTTGCCTATCTCTATGTGAATGTGATACCTGCATAAAAAGCCAACATTCCCCAAAGAGAACCCATTTACTCATTCATTTGTTTGTTCACTCACCCATTCATTCATCATTCAACAGCTATTTACAAAGCACTTTCTATCTGCTAGGCTTTGATCTAATAATAATCAAGGTACAACAATGAACAAGTCACAATTTTTCTTTTAATTTTTTTAAAGATTTTATTTATTTACTTTTTAGAGAGAGCAGAAGGGAGGAAGAAAGAAAGGGAGAGAAAGATCAGTGTGTGAGAGATACTCTAATTGGTTGCCTCTCACATGCCCCCAACTAGGGAATCTGGCCTGCAACCCAGGCATGCACCCCGCCCTATCTGGGAATCGAACAGGCAACCTTTCAGTCCACAGGCTGGTGCTCAATCCACTGAGCCACAATAGCCAGGGCTAAAATTTATTGATTGATTGATTTTATAGAGAAAAAGGAACAGAGAGAGATAGAGAGAGAAAAATATTAATATGTTGTTTGACTTATTTATACATTCATTGGTTGATTCTTCTATGTGCCCTGATAGGGGATTGAACCCCTAGCCTTGGTGTATCGGGAGGACACTCTAACCAACTGAGCTACCCGGCCAGGGAATAAGACACACTCTTAAAGCTTACTTTTGATAGAGGGAAACAGACACAAAGCAAACAAGTACATAAGAATTTCAGATTATGGTAAGTGCCATGAAGAATAAAAAGCAGGATGATGGATAAAGAGTGGTTTGGGGCTAAAGGTATGGTAATTGGTTAGGAAGGACCTCTTTGAGGGGATGACATGTAAGCTACAACTTAACTGACAAGAAAGGGTCGGTTATGTTACGGCAGAGGGTACAGCAAATGCAAACGTCCTGAGGTAGAAATGAAGTTGGTACACTTGAGGAACTGAAAGAAGGCCATTGTGTCTAAAGCTGACGCACTAGAGTGCTAAGAGTTGAGGTTAGAGTGGATCAGGGGCCAGATCATGTAGAGTTTATGCTAGGCCATGGTAAGAAGTTTGGATTTTATTCTAAATGCAGTGGAATGGCATTTGGATATTAAGCAAGGAAACAATGAAATCTGAATTCTTTTAAAAAGATTATTACTAATCCTATATCTCCTTGTCCAAACACAGAAGCATAGGAACACAATTGCACATACCCAGCCTCTTAAGAGCATCATCATTTTGCCAGTTATCTGTCATGTGAGTCTCTCCCCACCCCCATTTAATTTGTTGCCAAATACCATCATCTGCCTCTATCTAGTGTTTCTGAAGTTCACGCCTTCCTTTGCATTTCCACTATCACCCTAATTTAAGTCCTCCGCACTTCTCACAGGAAGTCCTTCCATAGCTCTCTAATTTGCCTGATCCTTCCAACCCACATACCACTGCCGAATAAATCTTCCAAAAGCAAACTTCTGCTTATGTCACTTTTCTATTCAAAAACTTTCAATGGCTCCTCACTGTGCAAGGAATTAAACTGTAATTCTCTAACCCAGTGTTTAAGGTCCTTCATGTATCCTGACCTGCTATTCTCTTCATTATTACCTACATTCATTTTATGCTTTGGCCAAATAGTCTCCTTGCTCTTCTCAGAAAATGCGTTGTATTTATTTATGTTGTTTCCTGGGCCTGAATCAATGCTTCCGCCAATTACATCTGTTGAGATCCTATACTTTTCAATCCCCAGAGTTGAATGATACCATCTCCGTGATGATTTTTATGCTCCTTCTGATTAGATGTAAACCTCCCATGGAATTTTGTCTGAACCTGTTTGAAACATTTATTATATTGTTCTTTATATTCCAGTTATCTGTGTATAATGTTGTAGGGTAAGTGGAGGCAGTCTGGCTTCCTCACCCAGGTGTCTGCGGAATGAAGGGAAGCAGTATTCCCATAGCCTTGAGACTGGGTCCGATAAACTGTTCCCATAACATGAAGTGGGCTCGCATATGCAGAATTATGTTATGTTATGTAATGTTCTGACATTTTTCTGGCTTTGTTCCCTCTAGTACTTAAACAAGTAGGGGCTTCTCACTACAGAGACATGCAGAGAGATACACAAGTGGACAGGTGCCATGATGGGTGCCACACTGGGAAGCAAGGGGCACGATGTATGACATGCAGGGAGACATGCAGCTTGCAGCATGTGTGGCTCACCCACCCATGAATAAAGGCATGCCAGACATCCCAATGGCTCTGCGAATATTATTCCATCAGTGCAAATACCATGGACCTGCCCAGCGTGAAGGGTCGCAACACAATTGGCATAGTCGGCAGGATTCGTTGCAGAATACTATGGAACTGGCACCCCCAGAGAGGGGGGTTGAAGTCATCAGCAGGCAGTATTCGGTGGCCGGGCTCCTAGAAGCTTGGCCTCCCATCCCATGACTGGCCCTATGTCGGTGGTGCACAGACACAGTGGCAAAAGCCCTGTGGGTACTGGGGAAGACCCTAGAAAAGGCCAGGTCCCCAGGCGACTGTGGGAACCATGGGCTGGGTGTTTCTTTCAGCTTTGTGAGCTGAGATGAGACTACACTTCAGGAGACAGTGAAGTTCTGAGAGCACTGAGAGGGAGCGGAAGACCTGAAGGCTGAAGAAGAGGAGACTGCACTTCCCAATGCAGCAAAGTTATGCAAACACTGAGGCAGAGAAAAAAAAAAGCCTTGAAGTCTGCACCCTGGTAAAAAGCCCCTGAGTGGCTGAGCTGCTGCAATCCCCTGCCCCACCATAGTAAGCAGTTCAAGGGAAAAGGTGGGGGGAAATGGACTGAGTTCCCTGAAGGCAGCAGCCTATGGCTCCTTGGGGAAGTTTGGGTCTGGGAATCCCCTTCCCTCTCCACCTCACACAGATGTGGAACACAGTTGCTGAGAGTGACTGGCTTGAGGGGTAGCCCAGGCCGGGTGTTCTGGCAGCTTCAACACCAGCACCCAGGAAGCTCTGTTCTCAGCACTCTGATCAGAAGAGGCGAGGACACCTGTGGGCAAGCAGCATGTGCTACTGTGCTTTTGGGTCAAGGCAAAGCGCTGGGAGTCGAGCTTTGTAGCAGTGTTCCAGGAGGCGGGGCAGCCATAGGAGCTGTTAGAGCTGGCGGCACGACCCCAGAGGCTGCAAGAAAGCAGGCTGGAGCTGGCACTAGATGGGGAAGCAGGCAATGGCACCCAGAAAGCTCAATGATATGGAGGGGACCAGAGAGCCGTGGTAGCGGCAGTAGCAGGCAAGCTTGGAGCCTGTCAGAGGCCCCAGAAGATGACAGCAGCACCTGGAGCCACAGAGATAGCAGTTGCCAGAGTGGCAGAAACAGCTGCCAGCAACCTGACGGGATGTAGTGGTGGCACCAACAACTGGTGCCCACCTGAGAGGTGTGCACTGGTGCTGTTTAAATTATCTGTCCAAACCCCGGGGGTGTGACCCAAAAAGGCCCATCCTGTGCATCTGAAGGGCCATTTGGCTGTACCAACCTCCCAAGAAGAGGGAGGAAAGACCCTGCTAGACCCTGTGAGCCAGATGTGCACGTGACGCAGGGAGGCTTGGGTGGGGTCTGTGGCAGTGATCAGAAGGGCTGCGTCAACCCTCAGGTTTCTGGTCCCAACTGTGGAAGGGGGCAGAGGTATGGTACTCCCTGATTGAAAGGCAGTTGGCTGCAGTATATGCTGCTCTGCTGGCCAGGAACTGCCCCTGTGACAGGACCACATATCCCATTGCAGGGTGGGTCCAGGACTGGATGGCCAAGCCTTCTTGCAGGACGGCTCAGGTGCCCACATTGGCTAAGTGGGGACCTTATTTGCAATAAAGGAGTACTCTGTCCACTACCACTTTGTGGGCTGAGCTACAATAAGTGTTAGGTCCAGTTATTTATGTAAATGAGAAATCCATTGCTCCTATCCCTATAGAAGAGATGGAAGCTAACTCACACCATGAAGGGCAGGCACCTATTCCTTCAGATGCATGGCACACTGATGGGTCCAGCAGGAACCAGCCTGCTGTGTGGACCGCGGTAGCAATTCAACCAGAGACACACACAATCTGGTTTGACATGGCATGGGGCAGAGAAGCCAGTGGACTGAACTCCAAGTCATATGGCTTGCAGTGATCAATGAAACCCTGCACCTATTTGCACAGATAGCAGGGTGGTGTACTGGGGGCTAACATTATGGATCTCTACATGGCATACAAATAAATGGGTGGTTATGCACAGACCATTGTGGGGACAGGCTTTGTTGCAAGACTTATGGGAGTTAGCCACCAGAAACAAATCATTGTGTATCATGTTACTGGACTTGTACCTCTTGCTTCCCCTGGGAATGGTGAGGCTGATACTCTAGCCAAGGTGAGATGGCTAGAAACAATACCTGCCTGCCCCTCAGGAAGGGAAATAGCCCAGTGGCTACACTATCACCTCTTATGTGCTGTGCAGAAGACCATGTGGTCTACCATCATAACCTGGGGGTTACCTGTTACATTGGCAGAAGCACAAGAAGCTTGCGAGACTTGTGTTCCCTGCTCATGAGAGCATCCCCGAAGGCCTGTGGGAACTTCTGGACAGGTAGTGCAGGGACGGGTACTGCTGATCTGGTGGCAGGTGGATGTAATCAGGCCCCTACCTATTTCAGAGGGATATAAGTATGCTATTACAGGTGTGGACACAGCTACAGGCTTTTAGCTGCTTATCCCACATGGCACCCAGATCAGAAAGCTGTGATTACTGCACTGGAGCGGGTTATGTGCTGCTTATGGGTGACCTTCATCATTGAAAGTGATCAGGGGACATATTTTACTGGGGCCTTGGTACAATAATGGGCTCAAGACTTGCAGACTGACTGAAAATTCCTTGTGGTCTATCATACCCAAGCTGCTGGAATGATTGAATGTACAATGGTCTCTTAAAGCAGGGCCTGTGAGCTGCAGCTACCACCCCTATGCTGAGGGGTTGGATGAAACACTTATGGACTGTCTTCCGGATTCTAAATGAGGGGGCTGCAGTCAGAGAGGGGGGCCCAGCTCCACTACAGGCCCTGTTCCACCACACTGCAGCTCCAATTCGGATGCAGGTACAGACTAAGGATGCCTTGCTGAAACCAGGCATGGGAAAACAGGAATATTCTCTTACCTACTCTGGAGGGCCTGGAGCGAGGGCAACTTGGACATGGCCTTGGGAAGTAAAAGTGCCCCACAGGCGTTGGGTGGCTCTTGTTGCCTCTTGGGGTCAAGGAGTGGAGAGAAACTTACAAATAGTACCCTAGGTGATTGGAACATGGCCCCCAGTCTTAAAGGTGACATATCCAGGGCCAGAAAGTCACGAAATGCTTCTTCGTGGCACCTTTGTGATTTCCCTATGACCCATTATGACTTCTCCCCTGTTATTGCAAGTAGATGCTAAACCCCCAGTTGAGGCATGAAAGGTCTGGTTTTCATGCCCAGGATGACCCCCTCTGCCAGCCACTGTCTTATTGGCTGACCAGAAGCTGGCTTGTATATTGCCTGAGGTTCGTGACTTGCCTTTACTGTTGCCTCTAACTGCTGTCTTTTTTGCCCTTAGAGTACAAGGTAACAACTTAGTGGACTGAGTTCATACCTATGCCTCAGTGGCTAACCAATAGCATGCTGGGTCTGCACTGAACTTCCCCTGAGCATGTTGGCTGGCCTCCCATGGCACATCTCCTGCTTCTGCCTCAAACTGGACTTCACTTCAGAACCAGTGGAACAGTGAACATCCCTTGTGGAATGCCAGCTGGACGGATATCCATGCTGGAGCAAAGCAATGGTATGACCAGTCCAAGTCATTAAGTGGCTATTCCATATGGGGTGGCTCAGGGTGGCTCAAAGCTGAGGCTGTGGAGCTGGCTAGACCAGTTCCTCTTTGCACTGAGAACCCCAAAGGACAAGCCCAGGAGGGCTGGACTCCAACAGGTCTGTGTCAGACTCAGACTTTAGAATGTTTATGGGAGCTATGGGATGATGCATGGGCTGCAGTTTCTACTGGAGCCCTCTGGGTGTGTGGCTCACATAGGTGGCCTTATCTGCCTGGAAACTGGACTGGCAGTTGTACCTAGGGTGGCCTGATTGCCTGTATTTTGGCTGTGTGCTGTTGAAGCTTGTACTGCTGCTGTGGCAGCACTTGTGTTTTACTTGTTTGTTGCTGTAGCCTGTACTGCTCTTGTGGGTTATGGGTGCAGAGCTCTGCCCTCCTTGCAAAAGGAACCTTGCGGAAGACATCCTCGTGTAAATTGCAAGGTGAGGAACTCAGAAGGGGTGGATTGTAGGGTAAGTGGAGGCAGTCTGGCTTCCTCACCCAGGTGTCTGCGGAATGAAGGGAAACAGTGTTCCCATAGCCTTGGAGGGGCCTGATAAGTAGTGTTCTCATAGCCTTGAAACTGGGTCCAATAAACTGTTCCCATAACATGAAGTGGGCTCGCATGTGCAGAATTATGTTATGTTATGCAATGTTCTGGCATTTTTCTGGCTTTGTTCCCTCTAGTACTTAAACAAGTAGGGGCTTCTCACTACAGAGACATGCAGAGAGATACACAAGTGGACAGGTACCATGATGGGTGCCACACTGGGGAGCAAGGGCCACGATGTGTGACATGCAGGGAGACATGCAGCTTGCAGCATGTGTGGCTCACCCACCCATGAATAAAGCCATGCCAGACATCCCAATGGCTCTGCGAATATTATTCCGTCAGTGCAATTACCATGGACTTGCCCAGCCTTGAAGGGTAGCAACACAAATATCTTACTCTCTACTAAATTATTAGCTCCTTGAGGGTGAAGACTGAATCTTATTCATTTTTTATTCTTGTTAGTCCCTAGCAGAGAACACAGCATGCAGAAGGTGATTAATAAATATTTGTTGAATGAATAAATGAACACAGATAATTAGACCTAAAATTCATCTTTAGGTGGTGTTGCTCAATAAGATGATTTTTGAAAACCATAAATAATCATGAGAGGGATTAATAAGGGTCTAGCCCTTTAATCTTCATCATGGCATTTAAGGGCTCCCAGGAAACACAAAGAAGCATGGAAATAGGTTTCCACTTTTTTACATGGAATGGATGTCAGAAAAAGTCACTTGAGAGTTGCTGAAAATCATATACTGTGTTAACAGTGCCTTAGGACATAGATTCCAAGTCTGTGGCTTCCCACTACCCACAGTCCTTCAATCCCCAAGATAGGTTTATGGGAAATAATGTAGAACCATTTCCCTTAGCAATTAATTTTGAGTTGAGCAGTTGCTTTTCAGAAAAAAAGAAAAAAGCTCCAGCTAATTCCCTAATTCTTCACTATACTATATTAGCAGTCCAGAAAGACTGTATTAGTGTGTTGGGGTTTACCTCAATCAATTGTGTTGGTGAGTTCATTTATCTTAAGTGACTTTGCTTTGAAAGAAAGGTACTGAATGAACTTCCTCATGCAGCAGAGGCTTCTCTTTATGCAGAAAATGGGTATAACATTTGCTTGGTAAGCAGGGCAACCTTTCCTCACTCACTATCTTTTGTTTCATGAACTGACCTTGACTCTCTTTACTAGATGTCCCTGTTGTTATTTAAATTATCTACATTGTTAGTACATTGTTCAGTTGTAAACCACCTGCTATAAATTTTGTCTGAGAATCATGAAGTGCCCATGAAGTAATATGCCTTGTTTGTATTACATCTTAATAGTTAAAAAGACTCCTCCCAGAAGAGTAAGGGATCCTCCAAAGACCAGTCCCGGAGCGAGAGAGAAACATGGCCATGGATACTTCTTCAGTGCGTGGCTTTCCTCACCCTGGGCTGCACCCCCTCACAAATCCCTCCCATGCCAGCATGCCTCGTTGCCTACCAACAAGTTGCATACCAGTTGCGGTCTAAGTAGCAGGGGTCGTTCCCTGTATCATTTGTGTGTTTTTTTCTTTTCCTTTCTTTTTTCACTTTACAATGGTAATTTATTCTGAAATATGAAGTCCTCATAGCATGACCTGAAGAAAGGATTGAAAGCAAGGCTTTGTAACTGTTTTCTAGTGCACATGAGCGAGAGAGACCGAGAGAGACAGAGACTTTATTACTAAGAGTTTAGGTAATTAGCTTTCACTGGCTTCTAAAAATCTCTCTTTTCTCTGGACTTAGGTCCTGTCCTCCAGACCAACTATACTGTTCCACTGCCCAGAGGGTCCAGGGAAGAATCTTCTTTTTCAAATACTCTTTTTGTCTGTTTCTAAGAGAGGTGTGAGCCCTACACTTAGTGAGGAGTATGGTATCCATTTTCTTGCTCGTGGTTCTCTGGGAGAAAAGGAAGAGAGTGCACCTCTGTTATGACTTGGCTCTTTGAAGTCAGCAGTGCTGTCCTATAGCTTTGGAAAATGGAGTAAAAATATCATCTCTGGATTTCAGTGAAGTAAATCACAAGGGGTGCAGCCACGGTAGAGGAGAAGGAACATGAAAACTGTGATACAAACCTTGGTTCTGCTTCTAACCAACGGGTAACCCTGGGCAAGCTACTTCACCTGCCTGGGGCCCAGTTTGCCTAAACGTGAAATGGGAATAATAATATCTGGTATGTGAAGGTTTTGCCCAAGTTGAATGGGATATGTAAAGCTCTGACATTCCTATAAACAAGATAGAGAAATACAGGGGCATGACAGAAGAATTTGGTGAATTTGTAACCAAACAACTATGCTCTGGCCATTGTGGCTCAGTTGCTTGGAGTGTTATCCCTTAAGCCTTTGGGTTGCAGGTTTGATTCCGTCAGGGCACATACCTAGGTTTTGGGTTCAGTCCCCAGTCCAGACACATACGATTCCCGGTCCAGGCATGTATGGGAGGCAACCAATCAATGCTTCCTTCTTGCATCAATGTTTCTCTCTCTCCCTTTCTCTCTCTCTGAAAAGCAATGAAAAAATGTCCTTGGGCCCTGACCAGTGTGGCTCAGTTGGTTGGGCATTGTTCAGCAAAGTGAAAACTAGGGGGTTCATTGCCAGGCCAGGGCACATGTCTGGGTTGCAGGTTCGGCCCCAGGTTGGGGCATGTATGAGAAGCAACTGATCAATGTTTCTCTCCTTCTCCTTCTCCCTCCCTTCACCTCTCTCTAAAAATAAAGAAATAAAATATTTTAAAAAGTCTTTGGGTGAGGATATTGAATAAATAAATAAAAAATAAAAGATTTCCTATGACCTCCCAAAGGGCTCTGTCTTTGGCCCTGTCCTGCTTAATATGTATAGCAATGATTTAATTAAAGTTATAGAAAACATTTTTAAAAAATCTCATTTGTGAATGTTGCAAAATTGGAGAGGGCCATCAAATGGGAGGAAAAAACCAAGGTAAAAAATCCTTAAAGTGTCAATTCTAACAAAATGAATCTTAAACTGCAGGTTGCCAGAAAACATCACATGTTTTAAAAAAGAAGAAAGAGAGAAGAGTAAAGGAGGAGAGGGGAGGAAGGAGTTTATACTTTCGTGATGAGGCGCTGGAAAAATAAGTTGTGCTCACAGGTTGAACCAAGAGAAGTATAGGGCCTAAAGCAAGAGAAGTAATAGTTGTCTATTTTATGTACAGCAAAATGATCGGTTCTGAATGCCTCTCTTTAAAGGAAATACAGACAAGTATATTCAGTACAGCAGCCAGAGAGAGATGTTTCTATAACATGTCCTATAAGGAACTCAGAATATTCAATGTGGAGGAAAGAAATCTTAGAGGGACACTAGTTGTTTACAAATCTAGGAAGGGCCATGTGGTATTAAGACAG
>VMDR010023632.1:0-15486 GCA_007922815.1 Macrotus californicus | reverse complement strand
TCTAGATCTATTCATACTGTCACAAAGGGTAAAATTTTTCTTCTTTTTTATGGCCAAGTAGTATTCCATTGTGAAAATGTCACATAGTTGTTTTATCCACTCATCTATTGATCACATCAATAGATGCAGAAAAAACAGTCGATAATATCCAGCACCCATTTATGATAAAAATTCTCAGCAAAGTGGGAATAGAGGGAACATAACTAAACATAATAAAGACCATATATGACAAAACCAATACCACCACCATATTCAGTGGGCAAAAACTACAAGCATTCCCCTTAAGATAAGAAAAAAGACAAGGATGTCTGCTTTCGCTTCTCTTATTCAACACAGTACTAGTAGTCCTAGCCAGAGCAATCAGACAAGAAGAAGAAATAAAAGGCATCCAAATTGGAAAG
Organism: Macrotus californicus; assembly: GCA_007922815.1. Lineage (NCBI taxonomy): Eukaryota > Metazoa > Chordata > Mammalia > Chiroptera > Phyllostomidae > Macrotus > Macrotus californicus. The sequence continues at coordinate 15,085 of VMDR010023632.1, read as the reverse complement.
GAAGCAGGAAACTCTCTTTATTTGCAGATGACATGATACTGTACATAGAGAACCCCCAAAGTCCCACCAAGAAACTACTAGAACTGATAAATGAATACAGTAAAATAGCAGGATACAAAATTAATATCCAGAAATCAGTTGCATTTTTACATGCTAATAACAAACTAACTGAAAGAGAAATTAAGAACATCCCATTCACAATTGATTCAAATAAATAAAATACCTATGAATAAAACTAACCAAGGACGTGAAAGACCTGTACTCAGAAAATCATAAGAAACTGAGGAAAGAAATTGAAGAAGACACACAAAAAAGAAACACATACCATGTTCATAGATAGAGGGAATTAACATAATTAAAATGTCTATATAGTACCCAAAGCAATCTATAGATTCAATGCAATTTGTATCAAGATTCCAAAGACATATTTCACGGAAATAGAACAAATATTTCAAAAAATTATATGGAACACAAAAGGCCCCACATAGCAACAAAAATACTGAGAAAGAAGAACAAAGTTGTAAGAATCATGCTACCTAATATCAAACTATACTACAAGGCCAAGTAATCAAAACAGCATGGTACTGGCATAAAAGCAGAAACATGTATCAATGCAAGAGAACAGAGAGCCAGAAATAAACCCACACCTTTATAGTCAATTAATATTCAATAGAGAATGCAAGCACATACAATGGGTTAAAGATAGTTTATTCAATAAATGGTGTTGGGAAAATTGGACAGATATATGCAGAAAAATAAAACTAGATCACTTTCTTACACCACACACAAGAATTAATTAAAAATGGATCAAAGACTTAAATGTTAGATCTGAAACTATAATAATCCTAGAATAAAACATAGGCAACAAAATTTCTGACATTGCTTGTAGCAATTTTTTATTGGATATATCTCCTCAGCCAAGGGAATCAAAAGAAAATATAAACAGATGGGACTACATCAAACAAAAAAGTTTTTGCACAGCAAAGGAAATCATCAACAAAATAGAAAAGACAACCCACTGAATGGGAGAACATATTTTCTGATACATCTGACAAGGGGTTAATATCCAAAATTAATTAAGTATTTATAAAACTCCACCAAAAAAAACAAACAACCCAGTTAAAATGTTGGCAAAGGACATGAGAAGATGTTTCTCCAAAGAGGACATGCAGGTGGCCAGTAGACATATGAAAAGATGTTCAACATCACTAATCATCAGAGAAATGCAAATTAAAACCACAGTGAGACACCATCTCACCCATGTAAGAATGGCTATCCCCAATAAATGAACAAACAACAAGTGCTGGGGAGGATGTGGACAAAGGGGAACCCTTTTGCACTGTGGGTGGGGATGTAGACTGGTGAAGTCACTGTGGAAAGCAGTATGGAGATACCTCAAAAATTAAAAAAAAGTCTGCCTTAGGACCCCCAGCAATCCTCACTACTGGGAATACATCCAAAGAAATCCAAAACACTAATTCAAAAGAACATAAGCACCCCTGTGTTCATCGCATCGTTATTTACAATCACCAACATACGGTAGCAGCCCAATGTCCATCTACTTACCATTCTTATTTCAAATTAGGTTGAGGTGACATGCTAAGTTCTCCTTCCTGAAGGTTTCTCTGTCTGAATCTTTTGGGCAAGGGGAGAGAATCAAAGATTCTTTTGAGTCTTTTTTTTTAAATAAATAGCTTAAATTCAATATTCTAAAATGCAGCTTCAGGGTGGCAACACTTTGGTCCCTTCAGTCTCAGACAGGCTGTGCAGATGCAGTTCAGAAAGAGAGAATCGGGTTTGCTAACACTGAGTGTGTTTTTAGCATGTATAAACCATAATGCGTTGAATAGAATGAGGTTCTGTTTAACTGCAGCATTTCTTCCTTGTCGTGAACATTCCTTGGAAAGGCATTTTATATCAATTCTGTAACAAGGAGATTGAATTTCTGTGGGTGCAGATCATTACTGCAGTTCTCACTGCCAGGTGTAAAAGACAGGGCTTCACATAGAAGCCCTCAGCAAGAGCTTTTACAGACTGGTTGAGTTCAAGGCTGATGCCATCCCCCAAAATGGATCTCTGAACTTTAATAGGGCCATTTACATTTACGAGATTGCCTTCTTCAGAGGACTAGTAACTTATCCCAAATGCAAAAGTCTGCTGCTATGACCACTGAGCAGACTTCAGGAGGCCATGTGCTTTTTTCTACAGTGTGCTGTCCCAAATACCAGGAGTTGACATAGACTTCAAAAGACAAAACACAGTACACCTGTGAGTAAATTTCAGGGAGGACACATGTGTGTACATTATTGGGTGCCTTAGGTCCAAATAGGATCCAGACCTCTACCACCTGTTCTTATGCCTTCTCCCCCCAACACACTATTTTTCTCCTTTTGGAACCAGAAAGAGAAAAAATAAAAACTAGACTGAGGAGAAGAGAAAGTGTAAGGGAAGTGGCTTTTAGCCTAAACTGTCATTCTCTCATCTGCTGTATTTTCATATCTATTTTTCTTTTGAAGTTACCAGCCTGGATTTGGATGTTGCCTTCCTAAGTCTATTATCCTAGGAAGTATAAGCAACAATCTATAACCTTTTATTCTTAGTGCAATTATTCAAAGAGATGATATTTTTCAGATTTATTTAAAGCTACTATTTTTTTCTGGCGTACTAAAAGAAAATAATATTTGATTGATCTTACAGTTCAAATAGTCAAATTCATGACAATTTTGCCATTTAAAAATGAAGTGATTTGCACAAAACTTTAGCCAACGGGTTCTGTTAAAAAGAAAACAAATGTCCAAAATAACCTCACTTGTACTAAGGTCCATGATCTCAAATCCAAATTTAATAGTTGAGTGAACTGCTGTTTCACCTTTTCTAGAAGTATAATCTTAACCAACCAGCCTGAAATTTTCTGGTCAGACACCAGGAAAGTAATATGTCAGGTGGGCTCTCTTCATTCCATGCTCCCCCTCCCACAACCCATAGAAAGAAGGGGTAACCTGTGTGATGAAAACCCTTTCTATTCTCTTCCCCTCAAAAGATAAAAATGTTCTGGTGTAAAAATAATCCTTTCTTTTCTCCTGTTAGTAGTTCTTGCCCTGCCCTTCTTTCTATAAAAATCTTCAATTTTTTACAATTTGAACTCATGAATTGCATAATAAAGCCAACTAGATTTTCAAATTTACTCAGTTTAATTTTGTTTTTAAACCTTGCAATTTTTCTAAGAAGATAACTGGATCCAACTAATGTAACAGACCTGGCCCAGGACTTTGCCTACAGTAAGTCCAGGGAACCTCTCTCCTAAAGATAGCAATAACAGGCAATTTTGAGGAACTGAAGCCACATTACATGCTTACGTTGAGGTATCATTTTCACTGGTTCACTTGACTGGGGAGATCTACCATATTACATTGACAAACTATTGTTATCTAGTAGTACTCTAATGTAGCACTCTACTTGTAGAATTGTTGGAAGGATTACTAAGACTTGGCCACAGTAGAAATCTACATTCTTATAATAATGATTTTTTAAAATTAGATAATTAGGACACTTTTGAGTGCAATTATAGGCTCTCCTTTTTCCCCAGACTGTGTGGTGGTGAGTAGAATCAGAAGCTGTTCTTGCACTATGCTTGTTGCTTCAGAACATTACCCTGTTTGTGCTCTGGGGCTGCTAATTATGAAGTGACACAGCTCCTCTCTGACAGCACTTCCCAAAAGGGACCTGTTTGTAATTAGAACCTTTTTCCAATCCCATGCTTGTATCCTCAGACTCATCCATCACCTTACCTAGGTTTCTGTTTCCCTTCTAGAGTGTTCTTTAACGAGCACATGCTTTGGTCAAACAGAACACAGAAATAGAATCCTCTGTTTCCATCAAAGAAATACAAGATTTGAAGGGATGGTAGCAAATTAATCTAAGGCTACTGTAAGTAACATTTTTTAATGACATAACTATCCTTTTATTTTTCCCACAGAATTACATTTGTCACATGAACATTCTAAGTTTTTAGTGCAATTCATTTTATATCCATTATTTTATAGACCCCAAGCTCTTGTAAGTATTAGAAAACCACATCACACACTGTTTGCAAGGGCTGTATTTTGCATGTGGGTCTTTGATTTGTCTGACAGCTGTGGAAGAACCCAGAGCCAAAGAAAACTCTGGGGAGTCCATATGTGTGAGTAGAAAGGGTGCATGCAACAGTGGGGATTAGCTTATATGCAATTTCTCTTTTCCTTCTATCTGTTCTATTTCTGCTACAGAAATATACCTTAATTGGGGAGGAAGCACAGTCCACTTAGCAGATGCTCTTTCAGGGAAGCTCTTGAGAGGCCCCAGTTTTGGTCCCAATTCTGCTGTTTCTTGTCACTGTCATCTTTGGAAAGTACCTGAACCTCTCTGGGTCTCAGTTGCATCCTCTCCAGAACTTAGAGTTTCAAGTGTAAAGCTTAACAATATGCATTTTAATGTGATTGCAAAGTGATGTAGGAGAATTATATAACCTTCTTCAAGAGAATGAGATTATCCTTTTGGGGTTATTTTAGATGGATCTAGATACTTCAGATTTGTGTGCACAGTGGTTGGTTAGGTTGCCTGTTTGCTGCTAACATTCTAGCAAATTGAATGTAGAGAAAAAATGGCAGGATGATCATGATTATTGAGCACCTACCAAGGGCCACCTGTTTCCTGTCTCAATAGATAGGACAATTTTGAGAGTCAGATGTTCTCATCATTATTTTTAGAGATGACAAAAGTAAGGACCAAATAGCTTAATAACCTGCCCATACATATTACAAAGTTGGTATATCCAGTGGATTTGAACCCACCTTTTCCATTTATCTCTACTCCCTGTTTCTTGCTTAAATGGGTACCCAGCTGAAAAGGACTGCTTTGATCAAAGAAGGTAAAACAGGTATGGAAATAACAAGGTGTCCTGTTCCAGGAGGGCTGGTGGCTGTTAAATTTTGACCTGGGCAAAGAGATCTTCTGGTTTCCTGGTTCCTCCTTTTGCCCCTGTGAGGAGCTGACTTGTTTTCTGTTTGTGGGAAGCTTGTTTGATCCTTTGGGAATGTTCTTTGCTGCATACCTTGGGAGGAAGCTGTTGTTTTGATGTGAAAACAAGAGCTTCATTCTGGTGTGTAGCTTCCTCCACAAAGAACTTGATTGGGTCTCCTTTGAGCAGTGAGACTAAAACACACAGAAAAGAAGTAGCACAGGGAAAGGACAACACTTTTTATTAAAGGATCAAAGTAGGTCTAATTGGTTAATACTTCCTGAGCACCAACAGCACAAATTCGTTGATTCTTCAACATAATCCAATACTTTCCTTTTTTAAAGATTTTATTTATTTATTTTTAGAGAGAGAAAGGGAGGGAGAAAGAGAGGGAGAGAAACATCAATATGTGATTGCTTCTCGAGTGCCCCCAACTGGGGACCTGGCCTGCAACCCAGCCATGTGCCCTGACTGGGAATAGAACCGGCGACCCTTTGGTTTGCAGTCCAGCGCTCAATTCATTGAGCCACATCAGCCAGGGCTTATCTTATTTTTAAAAATTAATTTGGAATCAGGAATTTGCCCCAATAAATACTCATAACAGAGGCAGTAGTGTTAAAGGGAATTATTAATTGGGAGGAGAGAGTGACTAAAAATATTGAAAATTATTAATATATGGATCTCATTAATGAGAGTTCTGACTGCCCTCACAGGCCAAACAATGCCCCATCCTGGGACATGTAAAGTTCCCTAAATTTTTATGATTTTTCCATTGTAGCAGATATTGAAAATATAGTAGGAGTGGCTTGCCTTCATTGGAAAGCTTGCCTTGCTCATAGCAAGATGTGAATTTATCCTAAGTCTACTTAAGCCAATTATAGCACTAAGTAAAATTATTAGCATTTTAGAAATTAACCGTGCACTACTCCATGTTTTTAACTATGAACAGTCTCATTGTAATTCAAAAGATTTCAGATAATTAGATTTAATAGAATCTGGCAAATACTCCATAGATTTCTAATTCATTGAATTCGGTAGCAATTTTGTGGGCAATTACATGTATTGTAGTTTTTGATGCCTAAAAACCAAGTGTGTTTTTGGTATTGAAGCAGAATTAGCATAAAATAATTAAATGGCATGACTAAATATGCAATTAAATGATAAACCTCAGAGAAAGAAAGATATTGATGAAAGAAAGAAAAGCAGGCAAATGAGAAGGATGGCGAGGTGGTTAAGGCAGGAAGAAAGGAGAAATTGTTATCAAGCTACAGTGAACAATTCTGGTTGCTTCTCTGGGGGCTATCTTAGTGTGATGTTGAAGCAGTGAGAATAAGTTTAAATTCTAAATTAAAAATTATTTGAAGACACTTTCTTTTCCTTTATTAATGGTGAAGCTTCCTAATGAGAATATCTATCTCTCTAGATATTTCATGGCTGTTGCACACACCGTCTATTGCATTCAGGTCACTAGTTTTCCAGCTTCTTCAGTTTAGGAGGGAGGTCGTCTCACTTGGCATAACAGGAAAACCATCAGAATGGACCAGAAAAAAGACACCAATTTGATGAGAAAATAATGAGGATATACCTTGTTTAATCAAACTTCATAAGGAAATGACTGATTCTTATTAAGGAAAAGAAAAAAGGGATGTTGCGTCTTAGGTATCAACACTGCCCAGTGCCAGCATATCAAACACAAATCTTACACTTTATTCTGAACATTATTCACCTAGAGTACAGCGTATATGGGCCTGAATTACCTTACCGTTAAACTTTTCAAGTCCATTTAGTTGCTTATAACCTGCTCTTTTCTCCATCCAGTAAGTATTCAGTTTTTAAATATATATTTCCCAAATTTTAGTGATAGCTTAATGCTGTGACAAATATTCCTATGTCATCTTTAAACCTCTATTATTTTTACTTGATTTTAATTGAATTTGATTTACTTTTTTAAGTAAATATTTTAATAAATATCCGCAATACAACAAACTTAGTATTGTGCTTTATTAATACAACTAAATATTAAAAAGCATAGGGACAATGTGAGTGATGACATTAAATTTTAAAATAACAACAATAGACAAGAGAACAGAGGGCCTAGCCAAGATAGTTAATTTTCAAAGAGATATATTCTTAGGGAATTGACTGGCTGGGAGAGTAGCAGGGGCCTGTGGGAACTGGGAGTGCTATTCAGTGAAGAGTCTGAGAGAGAGCAGTTTAGGCAAAAAAAACGGGATCCTCTCAACTCTGAGTAGTTAAAAGGGCTTTAACACTAGCTGCCCACATTAAACCCTTGTTTGGAACTTTTCTGGTACCAACATTGCAACCAATAGTGGAATAAAAAGCTATTTAATGAGAAAACCTCACATAGTTGAAACACCAAAACCAAGAATAAAAAATTATTACCACGAAACCCATTTCTTAAAAAGTCCTAAAGTTTTATTTCCTAAGACTTTACTCTAAATGCTGCAAAAAAAGAGTCCACTGATTTTCACCAAACACAGAATTTTCTTCCTGAGTGCTAAAATAGTATCTGTGAAATCAAGGTTGGATTGTGCTAGTTATAGAGGAATATGTGAAGGGTTTGTAGGTGTTATTAGCATTGTAGGAAGTCTGTGCACCTTTGATGACACTCTCTAGTACCACATTCCAGAAAACCCTGTCTGGACAGGATATATATTTGTAGCTTTTGCCTCTTTTTAATCATACTTCTTTCTTCTGACCCTTATATGCTAAGCGCATTCTACAGCAACTCTTCCTTATTCAGTGAACTCTGTGATCAAAGTCCTGCCCCTCTCGCCTTTGAGGGCAGAGGATGTTATTTTACCAGCCTGTTTGAAGCTGATCTTTCTTCAGTGGTTTCATCCCTTGAGAAATATAAGAAAATGGCAGAGACTCAAAATCACTGGATTAGCTACATAAGAGTTAGTTTGGAAAACAATATGTATGCACTGGGAATAAAAGTGGCCTTCTGTCTTATCTCCTTTTATATAGCAAACACTTGGATATCAGCTCTGGGGAAATAGGGAAGAGAATTTAACATATTCTTAATAAACAGTTGTCTCCAAAAGACTATTTTTGGTATCCTAAAAAAGGAAATGGTTACTCTATTCTTTTGGCTTCTTATGTACAACATCAACAAAAGGAGTTTTAGGTACTTTTTATCTCCCCATAGGCATACTGTACCAGGCTGTGGGGAAGGCAGGAGGTGAAAAAGTCATCCCTATCCTTGAGAACTCCATAAGAAAGACATTTGAAAAAATAATAATACTGACCTCTTCCCAACACCCTGACTTTGAACCTCAAGATTGCTGGGTTGTAGTCTCCACTAATATGTGGAGGGAGGGAGGCTCAGCTTGGCCTCTGGTCTTTTCCTTGGAAGTGTGCTCAGTTACTTAGATTAACCAAGCTTGTTTCCAGCACTGCTCTCAGCTCACAGACCTCTTACTACTTTGACTTCTAATATCAATTCCGCCTTATGCCTCATAGTATTGCTCTCTTGTTTTTCTAGGCCAAAGGTTCATCCTTGAGGGTTACTCTGGGCCCCATTACTTGGGCACCAACTTCCTCTTATTGGTTTCTCATTTGTCCTCTTTGGAAACAGAGGTTTATACCACATCCGAGGAAGAAGACTTCTTTACCTGTGGCAGGTCCCCCCTGTGATGTTCAAGAGAGGCATAGGCAACAGTGCATTGGCTTCTCCATCTGGATGGTGGAACCCAGAGCCAATCTTAGGCTTGCTAAAAATAATACCAAGTTAAACATGCAATGTGTGCTTATAAAAGCATGCATGGGAAATTCCCTCTCTGAATGGTGTTAAGTAAAGCCACATATAACCTTTCAGATGAAACAGAGGAAAAGCAACTGAAAATTTCAACAAACCATAAATCTTATCTTAATTGGAAATTTAAAGTATTTGAAGCAAGAGCAAAGTGACAGAAAAAGAAGTAAAGCTAATATGATCAAGCTGAAATCCACCCTGGTCACCAGCAAAGACATAGCATTTTCAAGGGACATGCTTCTGGATAATGTTTCCTGGAAACCAGATGGGAAGTAAGATTAGCTGTTTTCTCTCCAAAATAACTTGTGTTTTTGTCATTATAATGTAACATTTGCAGAAAATCAACAATATGCTGGCCTTCTGTTAGGCATGGCCCCATGTAAAATGATTTTATTCAGTGTGAGACAATGATAATCACAGGGGAAGCCCCAGTCAAAGGCCAAGTTGAAGGTTAGGGACAGAAATTAGAACACGAAGGGGCATGAGAGAAGAAAATTACATATTAAAGCAAAACAAGCAGTAAAATTGAAAACTATAGTCTTACATTATTAAAAATGATAGTGAAATTGGAGCATATTACAATAACACTCCATTCATATAACAACTTCTGGGATGCACATGTCCCACAGAAGTGACTCTCCAGATAACTGAGGCTGACACAAGTGCAAGATGAACTTTCAACCTGACAATTTTTTCTGGATCCAGCCAAGAACGCTTTGTGTGCTTCTTTGGTCTTACTAAAAGAAATTATTGATCATATTTTGGTCCTTAATCAATAATTTAGGGAAAATATTATCAGTATTTATTATAATTTTACTGATCTTATAATGTAATGTCCAAAGCTGGACACTTTAAAGTGTGAAAGTGACACTTTTAGTACCTGTGGGAAGACTTGAGTGTAAAGAGGCTCTGAAACAGGAAGATCAGGGTGTGGTCACTCTACAACTCTAAGTTGTTATAAAGTTTTCTGCATGCAATTTTTTTTTCAGCATCTTCTGCTCTTGACAGGCAGGGCAGTCACTTTGCTGGCATCTAACAGGCCTAATGTCCCACATTTCTTCCAGTTGACTGCTTCAAATGGTGAGGATTCAAATGGAAAATCAGTTTAGTAGTACAGTTTAGCAATACATATTAAATAAGAAGCACACGTCTAAGAGAGAAGAATGGTATAAATGACCTTCTTACATGAATCATGTCAGGTAGTTCAGTTCTGGATTAGAATCCAGGGACGTGAATACAGGTGTCAGGTTAAGTAGGGGTGGGTGGTAAGTAAAACATATGTTTCTGAAATCAGGTGAAAATCAGGTTGCATTTCATCTATAAAGTTCACTTGCTGTCACTAAGATCGATTTTGTTCTTCATGATTTTCCATGAGAATAAAGAAAGCTATCGCAGTTGTGTCCTCTGGAACACTTCAGTGACTACGGGGATGTGTACTAGCTGGCAGTAGCCCACAGTCAATGTTTGCACAGCCTCACCACAATGTCTTGTCTGAATAAGTGGGATAATGGCACAACAACAACTGCCAAGTTGTACAAGGTGCCAGGCTCTCTCCTAAGCAAATTATGTACATCAACACATATTCCACTGTTACAGGTGAAATACTGTGATTTTAAAACTCAAGTTATATTAATTAATTCTAATAATATAAATAATGTAGTAAACATTTGTCCCAGGCAGAAGAAATTTGATACATGAAAGCCCCGTGTCCCAGTGGAATCCTGGGGTAGCTAGAAAGCTTGGAAGTAGAATACTCTGGAATCAATAGTTTATCAACTTTTCAAGAAATGTCTAACCCTGCTGGAAATGTCAGGATTCAAACATTCCAAGTAAATCTTCTCTCTGTCATTAACATTTCAGGGATAAAGTTCCAAAAACTCAACCCCTAAAGATGTTTATCATCAATTATTTTTACTTCACTACCACTATCTGTGTGTTATTAAGATAGCCACTTCATCCTCCCTGTGATCATATGCTAGACAGGTGTTGGCAAGAGCCAGCTGGCCTCACACCTGCTCTTCAAAAGCAAGATGGGAGTAAATGAACTTGGCAGACTGTGTACTCATCTTTCCATTACTTTATATTACACAAAGACATTTACTTTGTGTTTACATGAGACACGGTCCTGTGATTTCAATTCTCTTTTTTTCCTAAAAAATTTTTGACTTTTGTAATTCATGTCTAGGTTACCATGCATAGAGACAGTAGTGATTTTACCACTCAGTAAACAATTACTTTTTGAGAAAATTGGGTGCATTGGTACAATAGTTTTTCAACAACCCAGGACTAAAATATATTTAGGTAAATGACACATAGTATATCGTAACCCACAATGTTCGACTTCTACATCTCAGATCAACCTACAACAGTACAAGAGGAATGGCATGCCTTTTGCAGAGTAGAGCCAAGTAAATTCTGGCAATCAGTCATCTAAGATAAATAGTTAGTCAATAAATATAATCCTTTCCTGCTAGGAGCTTTTAATCCAAACAGAAATTAAAAATAGAGTTAGCTGCATAGAGAAATGTGCAAACTCTAAGATGACTGTATATTATGTAGTCAAGGCCATGAAATAAACAAACAAATTATTATTTATACCAAAGAGAATAGTTATCATTTGGGGTTTTGTAATGAGTGAATTCTCCCACTCCCAAGCATGAGTCACTTCCTTGCATGAAGCAGCCAGGGAGTAGCCATCTGAGCTCTCCATGGAATGCATTCCTAAGGGCAGAAGAGATGGACCTTCCTGAGTTCTTTGAAGTAGAAGGGAGTGTGCTTTATAACCAAGGGAAAGAGGGATATTCTGAGAGTAAGGTGTGGCACTAGGAGGAGAGAAGTCATAGGAAAGTGGTAAGGATGGTAGTTAGAACTTGAAGAGGGAGGGGCTGAGTTTTGTTGAGGCTTAGTGTCCATTCAGTGGTGTTTTGGGGTCATAAATACCAACTTCCCCTAGATCATGATCTCTTGTGCCAACATCAGCATTACTACTTAACCTGGATTTATAATGATAGATAGATAGATAGATGATAGATAGATAGATAGATAGATAGATAGACAGATAGACAGATAGATAGATAATAGATACTTATTATACAATCTTTCATTGATTGCAAAGAATAGAGTAAAAAGTTATCTATTCTCTAAAAAAAGGATGAAGCAGAGCTAGAGAATGATTTGTAGTGGTAGGAAATAGAAAACAGAGAAAACCAGGGAACTTGTAATCAGCTGGGTCTACACACCAGAGCTAGGGAAATAAAAATTTAAATGAGTGACACTTCATTCTTTTATTTATCAATTTATAATTCAGTTATTTATTTACTCACCTTAACAAACATATATTGATTATCTATGCTCTCTCAGGAGACCTGGACAATATTTGGTGAGACTGTGAAGGCTGAATTATTTCTGGTAGAGGATAAATAACTAAAAATAAGTAATTATGATGTAATGTGGTAACTATAATAGAAGGAACAAAATGTTTTGAAAGCAGAAGACAGAATTAATCATTTCAGCTGTGGACCAGATGAAGGCTTGCCAGAGATATTTGATGTGGGTATAGAAAGGTGAGTAGGAGTTTGCCAGATGTAAAAAAAGGGGATAGTACAGGATTAAAAGTACTGGTACTTCAAATAGACTGCCAAGGTCGGAATCTGACCTCTGCTTCTTACCTGTGACCTTGCAGGATTTATTTAATCTTTGTGTCTCAATGTATTTATTTGTAAGAAGAAGACAATAATAATAGGTACTCCAGTGGATAACTGTCAAAAGTAAGCAAGACTGTAAGTCAAAGACTGAGCTGAGTGTCCAATAAACAACACAAAACAATATAACTAACAAGGAATTCCAGGCACAGAATTTGGCTTGTACAAAGGCAAGTGTATAGAAGGTCATGATGTGATTCAGAAACACTAGAGTTTGCTGCATTGAAGGATTGACATGAAGGCAGGGACTGAGCTGGAGCAGCACCTGAAGCTAAGTATGAAGTTGTACAGAGGCAAAGAGCCTCAGGCAAAGAAGCAGTGGGAATCCTTAGGCTGAGTAAAAGCTGGAGGGGGTGTGATTGCAAGTGACCATTAGAAAGGCCATACTGAAACAGTGTCAAAGTTGAAATTGGAGAGAGATGAACTTGAGCTCAGTGGGTCAGTTCTGTAGGCCTGCTTTCTCTCATAATCTAGAAGTGGAATTATGGGAGTGGCAGGAGCATGAAGAAACAAGCTTCTGAAGCCATGCCTAAATTAAAACCAAGAGGAATGAGTGACATTTGAATGTGGAGTGAAATAAAGAAAACTCGGATATGACTCTTATGTTTCTAGACTATGTGACAGGTATCTGATAACATCATTAACAGATAGAAAATACAGAATTTTAAAGATAAAATAATGGAGGAGAAATAAGAAGGTATTTTGGGGAGGGCTGGGGGGAGTCACACTTTCGCTGCCATCTACCATCTTAATATCCCAAAAGAGACATCCAGAGGGCAGTTCAGCATATGGACTAGAGATTTTAGTTCTCATTACAGAGATATGGTTAAAACTGGCTGGTGGGGTAGATGAAGTCTCTGAGGAGTCAAAGTAGAGTGAGACCCCTGGGAATACCAGCATGTGTGTCAGTGTTCATTTTTAACCTTTTATACCCAGCAGTGATCTAGCTCAATCTAAACTTTCCAACCTTATCCTAATGCTTGTGTCTTCAGATTTTTTAACTCTCCCCTCCCCTCTCCACAACCAAGCACTCAGATGGGATATTCTGGCTCTTAACTTTTCCCCTGGGCCACAGTGTACATTTACATCTAAATATGCTGTTGTCAGACACTCAGGACAACTAGACTATCTGGTGTAGCCTAGCCCATAGGATCCTAAGCCCCACTGGGTGAGGAGAGGAAGGGGGCAGAGGAAGCAAAGCCACCTGAAAAGGAGGATTAGAGATGTGAGGAAAGAGCTGAAGATGAGATTTGTTGGCAAATGAGATAGGTCATATAATAGAGTATCATTTCATGAGTAAATATCATTCATCTTGCTTCTTTGACATGAAACTACAAATTTTCATCTCTTGATTGTTACTTGGGATGAGAAAAAATATGAGACCTTTTACCTTTGTAAGAAGACTATGCTTCAAAAATCAGAATTCAAATTTTAACTAATCCTTCCAATAGTGGACTACCTTATCACGGATATTTAGGGTCTGAATTTCCTCATGAGTATGATCAGAGCAACAGACACTATTTTAACATATATAGTAAACATATATGTTTACTTTGTTCTTTTCATCTTCTTTCATGTCCAAATAACTTTAAAATACTATAAAATCTAAAGTTTTCACCAATCTCATAACCAGGTCTGAAGTATTCACTGCCTTAAAACATATTGTGAATGCTGCAGCATCACATGTTTGCAAGACTACATCTACAGTGCTGGGAGATATATTTGGGGAGTTTAAGGCACAAGTTTTGGTCTCATGAGGCCTTTGGTGTCCCTAGGACCAAAGGTCCCCAGTGGTATGCATCATATGAAGATGTGCTGATGTTTTGTATAGTTGTTTATTGGTTGGGCTACTTAGACTTTTTGAACTCTCTTATTCTTTCACTTAAGTTAGAAAATAGTAAAAACTATTAACAGAATATTTAGTATGTTCTACACATTACAGTAAGCTCTTTGCACAAGAGATATTAGTCTTTGTAACAAACTTATGAGTTATAATGCCATCCACCATCCAAGTTGAAGGGGAAAACACAAATTTTGAGACAGCATAAAGTAACTATTTCAAGGTCATTCTGCTAAAAAGTGGCAGGGACAAGAAGAAGGCCAGGTCTCTCTGACTCTGAGACTGGCACTCATACCTCACAGCCTGCCTGTCCTCATGGAGGATTCAACAGGCATCTATTCAGAGCATAAGGAGCTTTCAGAAACTGAATAGATAAAATGTGATCTCCAATTATTTCCAAAAGTTCCAGTGGGCTTCATTGTAAGTGAACATGACCCTTTATTACATAGTGGAGACCATGTCTGTCAGTTACTCTGACTCTTCATTTCTGAGTTGTTGCAGGTGACTTGCTGTTTTGAGAAAACTCCTAAATGCTCCAGGATGTTGTTCGTCCTATTCTCTCTAGCCTAATATTATTAGGAAAAGGACACTTAAAGTCCTCCAAATTAGATTTGATACCTGTCTACTCTGTTCAGTTCATGTGAAGCTTAAAGGAGCTTATGTGGTTAAGGTACTTTTTCAATTGTAAAACATAACACAAATGGAAAAATAATATGATTTTGATTTCCAAGAGTATGTTGTATGTCAGCACTTTTCATCATCCAAAGTAA
>VMDR010023631.1:0-15479 GCA_007922815.1 Macrotus californicus | reverse complement strand
ACTTACAATCTGCACTGTGTTTTAAAACTATAATAATGAAAATAGTGTGATTCTAAGGCATAAGATCATAATTGGAAGAATGAATAGAAACATGTAAGATAACAACATAGAAAAGTATTCTTAATATAGCATTAAATTTATTCAAAAATATATTTATATAAAGAAATGAAAGAAAGCATAAAGTACTAACACAGTTATGTATAGTTTGTGGATTGCTCATGAGTTTCATACTTTTCTGCATATTTGTATTTTGTGAATTTTCAGCAATGATCAATATGGTTTTGAAAGTCAAGAAAAGGCATCACTTTGAAAAAAGAAAAGTAAAGAAAGACAAAGAATACTGCCAGCCCCAGGAGAACATGAGTCTGCTTTTTTTGGGAAGGCCCTTTCATTAGCTTGTTCTGTTTCAACATCTTTCTGCCCCTTTCTCTATACTCTTACTCCCACAGTCAACTTTATGTGTGGATGGAAACAGAATAAAAATGCTATTCTTGAGGAAATTCTATGAGATACTATTGAGGAGATATGAAGGTATAATTTTTAATGAGGCCTGGAGAATTTGTCAACAAACTGGAGGGAATCCAGAGAAGAACCCAGGAATGACTGGGAATGACTAGGGCTGAAGGATGGACTTGTGAGTAGAGATGAAAAGAAAAATGTGTTTAACTTGGCTAGACTCTTAGTAGAGACTTAAAAACACTAGTGGAGCACAGTCAAACTGCCATTGGCAGCTGCCAGGCAGATCCCTGACCTAAATGGCACAGAAAGGTCAAAACAACCTCTGAAAATTTCCAGTGCTTTTAGTTCAACCTGAGGTTAGAGACCATATCTTCCACATAGCACAAATTGCTTTTGCATGTATGCCTTGTCTTCAATGTGCATTCAATATATAAATATTGTGGAGAGAAAGTGGGTCTCTTAGGGCAGTTCAAAATGGTCTGCATGACAGAAGATGCTGACAGTGTTAAAATGGACCAGTAGTTTTCCACAGGTTTGCATGTCATAATGCTCTAACAAAATGCTTTAATCTTCCTATAGTTTACTTTCCTGCTTATTTTTGTTTACTTAGGGAATCAGAAGAACACAGAAAAAGCAAGGCCAAGAGAATTCCTGAGAGAGACCCAGGGAGGCACCAAGAGGGAGAGAGGAGATGATAAGCAGCCATAAAATTACAAATTAGATTAGGATAAGACAGAGCAGAGTGAATACAGCAGGCACTAGAAGTCAGGGGAAGGACTGAGAGCACCCAGTGGTCTGTCCTGGGATGGGAAGCAGTTGGAGATCTTGACTCATTAGTACTTGTCAGATTATTTAAAGGAGAACAGAGATCTGGGGCAAGACAACATTATTTATTTTAGTATGGAATTGTATTTCGTCAACAGAATGGAAAAAAGTAAAAGAGAATTTAGATGGAGCTTGGGAAGTCTGCACAGACTCTTGAGAATGTTTCTAAGAAAGACATCAAGCAATGCAATGAACATAGGGGTACATGTATATATTTATGCTAAGTGAAACAAGTCAGAGAGACAAATACCATATAACTTACATTTGGAATCTAAAAAAATAAAACAAATAAACAAAACAAAACAGAAACAAACTAATAAAAAAAGAGAACAAATTAATAGTTTCCAGAGGAGAGATGTGGTGGTGGGGGGGAGGGTTGTGAAAAAGGTGAAGGAAAGTAAGAGGTACAAACTTCCAGTTATAATGAATAAACCATAGGATGCAGTGTACAGCATAGAGAACATAGTCAGGAATATTGCAGTAACTTTGCCCAATGATAGATGGTTGCTAGACTCATTGTGTTCACATTGTCAGATCACTATATTGTATACCTGAAACTAATATAATGTTGTATGTCATCTATACTTTAATAGTAAAAAAGGAAATGCAAAAACAAAGGCATGTGGCCGAGCTGGGGCTGCTCTTTCTCATTCCTATGGATGAAACTTTACAACGAGGAAAAACATAGGCTTTATTGATCAAATTTTGGAAATTCTTGATCTGGTTATTTCACTCAGAGGCACTTTAGTTCTATTACAAGGGCATATATTTAGGAGGCTTTGTAAATTTAGATGAAAATTCTTCAACCTTGCCTCATACTTAAAGATAGTGTAACTCTCCAAGTCTGATGGGCCAATGATCTGGATTTCTCCAGCATTGCATGAACGCATGCATAAATGGTTTGTCTTGCTTCATTCTGGTCTTGCTCATTTAAGAACATGTCACAAAGTAAATATTTTTACTTATCTTTGTGTGGTTTGATTACAAAATTATAAAAAATATCTCCTGAGAAAGAAAGTTAAAAATTCCCAAACTTACTTTGATTAACTTTTCACTTAAATAGTAATATCTATATTAAATTCAGAAATAATGCCATGTCAAGATGATAGAGATGCAGTATAAAGAAAACAATATATTATGTCAAAGAAAAATATAGATTTGTGATGTTGATTCTAAGCATGGTATATTTATTCTCTTTATTGGAGATGGCCACATCTGAAGATCAGCTGAATTATTTTCTTGTTCTTGGAGGTAAGTTCTTATGGATTAAAGCATTATTCTTTTAAAATATGATATATTTATACATAATTTGTGATTAAATAAATATACCTATACTAGGGGTGTGTACTCAGTTATAAAGGTGAAAAACTCAAAACACTGAGCACTGCTTCTGTGGACTGTAGTTAGAAAGAGGAAAGTTAAAGAGAGGCCAAGGCTAGATCAAATGTGCATGCACATGAAAATCACCTTGGGAATATTTAAAAAAAACAAAAACTCTTGGAATTGACACAAGCACCATTAAGTTGGAACTCCATAGTGACATCTAGGAATCTGTATTTTTGAAAGATTTCTTTAATGTCTGGACTAATATTGTGAATAGTGGGCTAGAGCCTCTAGTTGTTATATATTTTAGGTGTGATTACCAATTTAGCATAAACAGCTATCTCAGTGAGAATTAATCATGTCTTTTAGTGTCAACTAAATTGACTTTTTATACACTGAATTAGATGATTTCTCCTGGCATTTGGATCACTAGTTCTATCTGGTAACTCTGGAATTGATGCAGTTTGAAATTTACACAGTAGATTTAACTTAGAGGTCTGCTTGAAAAAGTATGAAATATTGATTCTACTGATGTTTTTCACCAATGTAAAATTTATTAGGGTGAGTTAATATGCAAATATGCTTCATTTTCCAAATGAACATTATTCTAAACATTTATAAAACATGGCATTTCAGCAGCTCTCAAGGCCACATGTTAGGTTTAATCACAATTGCTTATTAGATAAAAAATATTTGCTAATTTTTCCTTTGTACATTTATTTTAGAGTATTCTTAGATGTTCTGTGACAGGGCAGGGATATGTAAGAAATGAATGAAAGGAATGGGGGTGGCAAAAATTTCTAAATAATGTTCCTTATCTGTGAGTCTAACTGTGGGTTAGTGTTCAGACTAGTGGCTGGAAGTAGAAGAAACATGGCGATTGACTCATTGTCACCAACTCTGAGTAAGACTCCTGACCTTTATTGTGTCTTGGTGAATAAACCCACATGGAAAGAAGCAGTGAGAAAAAGTAATATGGTCAAAATGGCCATGAGGTCTCATAGGTAAATACATGATGATATTGTAGTTGAAGTTCTTATGACCTTCTGTGGCTTCCTTAGTCTAGAGAATTATTATGTTTGCAACAGACAACCCTGTTGTTGCTTTGTGGTGAGAAGTATCTAGCCTTTGATGTGTAACTTCAGAATCACTGTGGGAGCTTAGAAAAGAATAGTAATTCTCACCCTCCCATGAGGTCCAATTTTCTCTAGAACAAGCAGCAGAGAAGCTTCTATGTGGGTATCTTTTTAAAAATATCAATTTTATTGCACCCATTTGCAGAATTTTGACAAATGTATACACCTGTGTAATCACTACCACAATCAAAATATAGATTCTTCATTTCCAAAATTTCCTTTGTGTCTCTTTTCAGGAAGTCTCCCTCTGCTCCCATTCCCAGGCAAATCCTGATCTACTTTCCATCACCAAAATTTTGATTCACATTTTCTAGTTTTGTATAGGTGCAACCACACAGTATGTACTCTTTTATGTCTGACTTTAAAACTCAGCTTAATGATTTTGAAATTCATCCAAGTATGTGGAGAGGTACAAAATGACAAATAGGAGGAAGCTGTACTCACCTCCTTCCATGACCACAGCAATATTAAAACTAAATTATAGAAAAAATAACTTGTATAACCATCTGAAGACTAGCTAAACAGAAGTCCTATAACTCAGGATTTACAGAAGAAGCTGAGTTGAGATTGGTTGGAAGTGTGGAGGTGAAAAATGGGCTAGCCCAATACCCATGTGCAAGCATTTGAGAGTCTGGAGAGATATCTCAGTTGTAGAGGTTTCCCTAGAGGAGTGAGGATCTCAGTCTGACACCAAACTCCCAAGCCCAGAGCACCATTGTTGGGAAGAAGAGCCCACATAACATCCGGCTGTGAAAATCAGAGGGGATTCTGTCCTCTCTGGGGCAGACAGAAGGCTACTGAAAACTAAGGCATCCTCTAAAAGGTCAGCAAACAAAATCTTGCTTGCAGGTACTCATGCTGGGCTTTGGAGGAGGAACAGCCTTTGGAGGGTCCCAGAGTCATACAGAGAGAGATTGAGTTATGTGGCTTTGGGAAGAGGGCTAGAGGGAGAGCTACAAATGTATTTGTGTTGAGTCTCTCTCTGGCACCACTCATGGATGCTATCTTTTCTGGGTCCAGTACTCCCCCACACAGCATTAACCTGGAGAGGTACACTAGCCCCACCCTGGCAACTTCTAGAGGCTGTGCCCTACCTAGAATGCACATAGTAGTGTAGACTCTGTCAGTGGCAATCAGATTTGGCCCACATTTCAGGCTTCCTTTAAAACTCCCAAGAATTTCCAGGTAAGCTCAGGGGTTGCTAGTGACATACAGAGAGAATGAGTTGTATGGTTTTAAGGCCAGAAAACAGGTACTCATCCTGGGCTTTGGAGGAGGAACAGAAGTTTGTTTAAGGCAAGGGACATTTTCTTGCACACCCAGCTATTACAACCATTCCTGCGTGGGCCCTCCCCCCGCATAGCATTAGCTGGAGGAGCTGCACTGACTTCACACTGGTGATTACCCGAGGACCTGCCTTACCCAGCTTGCTCATAGCTGTGGGCTCTGCTAATGGCTGTCAGTCTCTAGGCCCACTTATCAATCTTTCTCAAAAAATACAAGAAGTTCCAGGATAGCTCAGAGAGTGCCAGAAACACATAAGGAAAGATATAGTTGTGTGATAGGGTGAGGACTGTTTTCCCCACATGCCTGACTGGCACCACAGTTTCTGTGTAGGGCTCTTCCCTGTAAGGCATTAGCCTGGGAAGCTATACTAGCCCCATTCTGATGAATCTCTTTGTCCCCACTCTACCCAACTCACACAGAGGAGTAAGAAATTCAGCGACAACCAATCTGGGCCTGCTTGCAGTCTTTCTTAAAAAGCTTTTGGAAAGTTCCAGGTAGGCTTGGGACTTCTGGAGGCACACAAGGAGAGATTGAGTTGTGTAGCTATAGGGCAGGGCTCTCTTTCTGCACCCCTGACAGGCATCATGGGTCATTCCTGTGTTGAGCCCTCCTTCCATTCAATCAAATCTGAATCTGCTTTAGCCTGATGAACTCTACTGGCTCCACCGTGATGATTCTCTGAGACCCCAGCCTATCACAAAGGTCTGCAGGCCCCAGTAAGGTGGTTTCTGGCCTTGGTATACCTTCAGACTTTTGCTGAGTGGCCTCATCCCCAGCACTGGAACTGTGTTTGAATTTGTATTAACATGGTAAATACTAGTTGCTCTTACCTGGTGAATCCTGGGAACCTACCTCATGCAACTTGTGTACTACCCAAGGTTCTTTCAGTGGCTGTCTCATGTGCAACCGGAAAGTGTTGGTAGGTTTCAGAATGCCTTAAGCCTTTTGCTGAACTGCTCAAGGCCTGGTGGCAGCTGGCCTTAGTATGCATCTTGGTCACTCCCACATGTACCCATTCTCAGCATAGTCAACTATCGACCAAAGATCACTTTGCAGTTCCTAACAGGTGGCCAAAGGCTGATCACAGGCAACATCTGATATTTAACAGCACATGAATCTCCTCCAAGAGGCCCCATAACCAACACTGGCTTGAGACCACAACAGAGCATGACTCAATTAGCTCCAGAAGTGGTACACCAAAAGGGAGGTCTTGGCAGGCACCAGATCCTTCTGGGAAAATTCTGCTTCATGGGATGAAGCCTTGAACAATAGCTCATACAGTGTGGTCATGGCTAATCCTCACAGTTAGTCAGCCTCAGGGCCAACCCACCCAAAGAAGTACCAACAGCAATCAAGGCTCAACTACAAAGAATGATTTACATAACCCACCCAAGGTACACTCCTGGAGCACCTGGTTCAGGTG
Source organism: Macrotus californicus (assembly GCA_007922815.1). NCBI lineage: Eukaryota > Metazoa > Chordata > Mammalia > Chiroptera > Phyllostomidae > Macrotus > Macrotus californicus. The sequence goes on along the minus strand of VMDR010023631.1, from coordinate 9,026 downwards.
ATCAATAAGATTGTCTCATTAGGTTCCACAGGACACCTACTAAATAAGGTCAACCTACCAAGAGTGGGATACAAAACAGATATATCTAATGCATGGAAACAAACATAGAGATACAGCCCAATGGGAAGACAAAGAAATATTCCCCAAATAAAAGAACAGGAGAAATCTTCAGAAAACAAACTAAACAAAATGGAGGCAAGAAATATAACATATATAAAGTTCAAAACAATGAATATAAGAATACTCAAGAAACAGCGAGCACTTCAACAGCTTAAAAATATATGGAAACCATAAAAAGTCTAGTCAGAATTGAAAAATACAATAACTAAAATGAAGAATTCACTAAAAATAATCAACAGGAGAATAAATGAAACAGGATCAAGTCAACAATTTAGAAGACAAGATAGAAGAAAACATGAAATCAGAGTAGGAAAAAACAATCTGAACAAATGAGGGTAAGTTAAGAAACCTCTGGGAAAACATCAAGCATAATAACGTCTGCATCATAGGGGTACCAGAAGTAACAGAGGGAGTGCAAGAAATTGAGAACCTATTTGAAGAAATAGGGCTATGTTAAGATTGCAGCGAGGTAGGTGGGAACGGAGCCCACTTCTCCCTGCACCCAGCTGGAACACCTAGTTGATCTTCAGAGGAACAGAGTGAACAGCCAATAGTATCCTAGCCTATATGAAGTTTGGAGGCCAAAAATTGTAGAGGACATTGAAAAACAGACAGTGAGGAGATTGCATTGGGATGCTAAGGTCCCTGGGATCTGCACAGGGACCAAGGCTGCTGCGGCCCCCAGCCTGGTGCCTGCCACAGGATACTTGGAAGAGAGTTGGATCACTAGCTCCCTCCCCTACCAAAGCAAGGAGGGCAACGTGGCACCAGGAGGGCCCTGGATGCTTGAAGTTGCTTGGGGGGAATAAAGATGAAATGAAAGACACACAGAGACACAGTTCACACACTGGGACTGTGGATGCTGACTAGGTCATTACCAAAGAAATTGGAGAGCCAGGTGATAACTGGAGAAGGGAGAAGAGTCAAGCTGTGTTGGACCCTGACCTGGATAGTCTTCAGTCTGGTTAGAGAGTTGGGCTGTGTGAAAAGCTGGGCACTTGTTAAGAAAGGCAGGCTTAAACAAGAGGATTTTACTAAAAAAAAACAAAAACAAAAAAACCGGCTCTCAGCTGCTTTTTTAGAAACTCTCCCATAGTGCCTGGCTTGCACCATTTGCCTGGCAACCGACTCAGGCCACTCACCCAGAGGTTGACTGGTATGGCTCGCTGTGCCACTGAATTGCACTGCTTGTCAGGCAGCTGATTTATGCCCTTCTTAGGGAGGCTGACTGGCACCGCTTGCCCAGTGGAGGGCTCCAGCCATGGTGGGCTCACAAAGAGCAAAGAGGAGGCGCACCACATGGACCTCTGCACAACTGGTGGATTAAAGGAGCCAGCCTGGCACAGATGGACAGTGGGGGCCTGGCAGCTCATGAAGGACCTAGGCTGGAGGCTGGGCAACTGTGAATATTGCAGTCCTGACCTGGCCCCCATCTTCACAAAACCATAGGAAGGGAGAAAAGTGAAGCCCAGCCCCACTCTTCCTGTGGCATCCAGGAAGACCAGCAGAACTCCCTCAGCAGGTTTAAAGTCAGCAGGAGGCTTTTTTTTCCTCTCTTTTTTTCTTTTTCTTTTTCTTTTCTTTTCTTCCCCCAAGTGAGACAATAATACCTGCAGTTATGAAAGGTCCAGGGATAGATCCAAAGAGGGAGCACAAGACTCACCCAAAAAACTGAGAAACTGAGACAAATGTCACTTTGCTATCCCAGAGAGCTGGCATTTTATTGTTTATGTGTATTATTATTGTTTTTCATTATTTTCACTTCTTTCATTTTATTAGTAATTTTTAATTTCTCTTCTTTCTGTTTAGTTTTCTTTGTTTAATTGTATTGTTTGACTGGTTTTCCTTATTCGCTCTTTTATATTGTATTTTCATTTTCCTTCTTCCACTTCACTCGTATTCCAATAACACACTACTCTTGATCACATACTTTCTATTCTTATTATCCAAGTAATATATTTCTTGTCAGATTATTGTTGTGCCAGTACTATTGCAAATAATTGTTGTTCCATATAACTATGAATACAGCAACCCTCCTTGATCTTAGCTCATTTCATGATCTTCCTGAGCTTTATTACTGTTGTGGTTAACTCTATTCTCTCTCACACTATGCCCACTTTCTATCCTTTACTCTCACTATACCTCATCATCTAACCTTGCACAAGTGCTCTGTTTTCTGGATTCAGCTTACAATCCTTCTCCCCTCTAACAAGAGTCTTATCTCTTTTTCACCTTTTATAAAAACTGGCTAGTTGGGTAAAATATCACAGTTAATGCTATCCTTCTTCAAAAGATCTCCTATGTCTTCTCTACTTGTTGGTACTTTAAATCCCATACAATAGTCTCCCACTATCTTAACACAATTTGCCTATTCCCTGCCACTAATCATATATAAGATTGGGTGGGAGCTATGAACATCAGTATACCCACTAGAGGAGAGAACCCACCAACAAAGGAACTAAGATGAGGTAAAATCCCAAGTACAGGAGAGCCCACACAAGCAGAAGAAAGGACAAACCTAGAGCATCCAGACAAGGAGATCAGAGAAACAACACCACTAAATACCACAGAATTCCTACCATAGAAGTTCTACAAAGGTAGCTAGCAAAGCAAAATGTCAGGGATAGAAACCCTGTTTGAAAAAGTAATGACAGAAAACTTTCCAAACCTGGAGAGGGAAAAAAAAATCATGCAAGTTCAGGAAGCACGGAGAGTTCAATCAAGATGAACCCAAAGAGGCCAACTCCAAGGCATATCATAATTTAAATGTCAAGTATTAAAGACAAATAGCAGCAAGGGAGAGACAAGAAGTAACATACAAAGGGGCTTCCATAAGGCTAGCAGCTGATTTCTCAAGAGGAACACTGCAATCCAGGAGAGAATGGCAAGAGATATTTCAAGAAATAAAAAACAAAGGCCTGCAACCAAGATTACTCTACTAAGCAAGGCTCCCAATTAAAATGGAAGGGGAAATAAGGAGTTTCCCAGACAAAAGAAGGCTGAAAGAATACACCTCCATGTAACCAACACTACAAAATATAACAAAGGGACTACTATGAGAAGAGAAAGGAAAAGAGTGAAATACAGAGGAGCACAGGTACAAAGGGGGAAAATTAATAAATACCTATTAATAATAACCTTAAATGTCAATGGATTAAATGCTCCAATCAAAACACACAGAGTAGTTGAATGGATAAGAAAACATGATTCAAACATATGCTGCATACAAGAAACCCATCTCAGAAAAAAAAGCCCTGCACAGACTGAAAGTGAAGGCTTGGAAACATATATTCCATGCAAATGGACAGGAAAGAAAAGGTGGGGTAGCAATACCATATCACACAAAATAGACTTCAAAACAAGGGCCAAAAAAAGAGAACCAGAAGGGCACTTCATAATACTCAAGAGAAGAATCCATCAAGAACATAAACATTATAAACATATATGCACCCAACATAGAAGCACTCAAAATATAAGAAATTTCTTGGACAAGTCAAGAAAGATATTGACAGCAACACAATTATAATAGGGGATTTTAACACCACATTGTCAAAAATGGAAAGATCTCCCAAACAAAATATCAACAAAGATATTGGGGCATGGAACAATGCCCTAGATGAATTGGACTTATCAGTTATATTGATATATATATAGATCAGTTATATATATATAACCTTTTTTCATAAGAAGCATTTTTTCCAAATGCACATGAAATATTTTGAAAAATAGGCCACATGATAGGACACCAAGCAAGCCTCAAAAAATTAAAGAAAATTGAAATAATATCAAGCATTTTCTCTGACTGCAAGGGACTGAAATTAAAAACCAACCTCAAGGAAAAAACTCAAAAAAACTCAAATTCATGGAAATTGAATAGCATGCTATTAAACAATGAATGGGTTAAGAATGAGATCAAGTAAGAAATAAAAAAGTTTCTGGAAACAAATGAAAATGAACTCACAACAACCCAAAGTTATGGAACACAGCAAAGGAAGTCTTCAGAGGGAAGCTCCTAATGATATAGGCCTACCCAAAAAAGACAGAAACATTTCAAAGAAACAACCTAACTCTACATCTATAAGAACTAGAGGAAAAACAACAAAGACAGCCCAGAGCAAGTAGAAGGAAGCAAATAACCAAGATGAGAGCAGAATTAAATGACATAGAGACTAAAAGCACAATTCTAAGGATCAATTAATCCAAGGGCTGTTTTTTTTTTTTTGAAAAGATAAACAAAATCAACAAGCCTTTAAGCAGACTCATCAAGAAAAAAAGAGAAAGGACCCAAATAAACACAATCAGAAATGAAAAGGTGAGATTACAACTAATACCACAGTAATACAAAGAATTGTAAGAAATTACTAAAAGGACTATATGCCATGAAATTTTAAAACCTAGGTGATTTGAACAAATTTCTAGAAAAACATTATCTTCTGAAAGTGAATGAAGAAGAAGCAGAAAGCATGATCAGAACAATAACAACAGACAAAATCGAAGCAGTAATAAAAAAACTCTTGGCACAGAAAAGCCCTGGACTGGACAGTTTCACAGAGGAAGTTTACACAACATTTAAGGAAGAACTAACCCCTATCCTTCTCAGACTATTCCAGAAAATCCAAGAAAATGAAAGACTCCCAGACTCTTTTTACAAAGCCAGCACCATCCTAATCCCAAAACTGTTAAAGACATAACAATGAAAAAAAATTACAGGCCAATATCTCTGATGAACATACATGCTAAAATCCTCAACAAAATATTGGAAAACCACATGCAGCAAAATGTTAAAAAGATCATAAACCATGATCAAGTGGGATTCATCCTAGGGATGCAAGGATAGTACAATATTCACAACTCAATAAACATAATACTTCACATAAACAAAAGGAAGGACAAGAATCATATAACCATAGCAATAGAAGCAGACAAAGCATTTGATAAGGTACAGCACCCATTTGTGATAAAAATTTAAGCAAAGTAGGAATAGACAGAACATTCCTCAGCATAATAAGGCCGTATCTGAGAGATCTATAGCCAACATCATACTAGGCAAAAAATTAGAGCTTTCCCACTAAGATCAGGAAGAAGGATGCCCGCTTTTACCAATCCTATTCAACATAGTATTGGAAGTCCTAGCCACAGCAATCAGACAAGAAAATAAAATAAAAGGCATCCAAATTAAAAAAGAGAAAGCAAAACTGTCATTGTTTGTAGATTACATGACAATGTACATAGAAAATCCTATGGACTCCACCAAAAAACTGCTTGACCTAATAAATGAATTTGGAAAAACAGCAGGATGTAAAGTCAATATTCAGAAATCAAAGGCATTTTTGTACACCAGAAAAAACATCAGAAAAACATCAGGAAAAAAATCCCATTTGATATAGCAACAAGAAAAATAAAATACTTAGGAATAAACCTAACCAAGGAGGTAAAAGACATGTATTCAGAAAACTATACAACACTGAAGAAAGAAATTAAAGAAGACACAAACAAATGGAGGAATGTATCATGCTCATGGATTGGAAGAATTAATATCATCAAAATGTCCATACTAATCAAAGCAATGTACAGATTTAATGCAATCCCTATTAAAGTACCAATGGCATATTTCACAGATATAAAACAAACATTTCAGAAATTTATATGGAACCATAAGAGACCCCGAATAGCTGCAGCAATTTTGAGAAAGAAGAACAAAGCCGGAGGGATCACAATACCTGATATCAAACTGTATTACAAGGCCACTGTAATCAAAACAGCCTGGTACTGGCATAAAAACAGACACATAGACCAATGGAAAAGAACGGAGAGCACAGAAATAAATGCAAGTATCTATGGTCAATTAATATTCGACAAAGGTGGAAGAAACATAAAATGGAATAAAAATAGCCTCTTCAACAAATGGTATTGGGAGATCTGGACAGCTACATGCAAAAAAGTGAAACACGATCACCAACTTATACCATACACAAAAATAAATTCAAGGTGGATAAAAGATTTAAATATAAGTCATGGCACCATAAAAGTCCTAGAGGAAAACACAGGTAGGAAAATCTCAAACCTCCCACACAGCAATATTTTCACTATATCCTCTAGAGCAAGGGACATAAAGAAAAAAATAAACAAACGGGGTCTCATCAAAATAAAAACCTTCAGCATGGCTAAAGACAATAGCATTAAAAAGAAAAGAGAACCAACTATACAGGAAAACATATTTACCAATGATACCTCATAAAGGGTTTGATCTTCAAAATATATAAAGAACTCACATGACTCCACTCCAGGAAGACAAAAAGCCCAATTAAAAAAATGGGCAAAAGACTTGAACAGACAGTTCTCCAAGGAGGATATACAGAGGGCACAGAGACATATGAAAATATGCTCAGCATCACTAGCCATCAGAGAGACGCAAATTAAAACCACAATGAGATACCACCTCACACCGGTCAGAATGGCCATCATAAACAAAGAAAGAAACAACTAGTGTTGGAGAGGTTGTGGAGTAAAAGTAACCCTTGTGCACTGTTTTTTGGAATGCAGACTGGTGTAGCCACTGTGGAAAAGAATATGGAATTTCTTCAGTAAACTAAAAAGGGAACTAACTGCCTTTTGACTTGGCAATTTCACTGGTGGGATTACATCCTAAGAACCCTGAAACAATCCAAAAGAACCTATGTACCCCAATGTTCATAGCAGCACAATTTATAATAGCCAAGTGCTTGAAGTGACATAAGTGCCCATTAGTAAGTGAATGGATCAAAAACTATGGTACATTTATACAATGGAATACTACACAGCAGAAAGAAAGAAGGAGCTAGTACCCTCTGCAACAGCATGGATGGAACTGGAGAGCATAATTCTAAGTGAAATAAGCCAGGCGCAGAAAGACAAATACCACATGATCTTACCTATAAGTTGAAACTAATCAACAAAACAAACAAGCAAGCAACATCTAACCAGAGACACTGAAATGAAGACCAATCTGACAGTAACCAGAGGGGAGGTGGGAGGGGAAAATGATGGTAAGGGTTTTCAGGAACCACTATAAAGGACACATGAACAAAAACCAGAGGGAGGGTAGAAGCAAGGGAGGGAGAGAGTTTGGCTGGTGTGGGGGGAACTGGAGGGGGGAAAATGAAGACAACTGTAATTGAACAACAATAAAATAATTTAAAAAACTTATGTACCATCCAGTGGATGTGTCCGTGCTGTAACAAGAAATTGTTGATGTTCCCAGAGTATCTGTGTTGAGTAATTGAAAGAAAACACTTTTTATTCAAACAATTTTATTTTGAATTGAAAATTAAAAGTAAAGCAGAAACAAAAACAAAAAAAAAAATGAAGCAAAACAACCGTAGCAGAAAATTTATTTGCAAATGATACCTTGGAGAATGGTTTGATTGCCAAAATATATAAAGAACTCACATGACTCCACTCCAGGAAGACAAGCAATCCAATTAAAATATGAGCAAAGCACTTGAATTGACACTTTTCCGAGGAGGACAAACAGAGGGTCCAGATACATAGGAAAGGGTGCTCAGCATCACTAGTCATCAGAGAGATGTAAATTAAAGTCAAAATAAGATACCACTTCACACTGGTCCAAATGGCCATAGTAACCAAATCAATAAACAACAAGTGTAGCAAGGTTGAGGAGAAAAGTGGACCTTTGTACCCTGTTGGTGGGAATGCAGACTGGTGCAACCACTGTGGAAAATGGTGTGGAATTTCCTCAGAAAAATAAAAAAAGAACTACCTTTTGACCCAGCAATTCCACTGGTCAGATTATATGTAAGAATCCTGAAACACCAATACAAAAGTACCTATGGACCCCTAAGTTCACAGCAACACAATTTACAATAGCCAAGTGCTTGAAGTGACATAAGTGCCCATCAATAAATGAGTAGATCAAAAACCTATGGTACATTTACACAATGGAATACTACACAGCAGAAGGAAAGAAGGAGCTCCTACCCTTTGCGACAGCATGGATGGATCTGGAGAGCATCATGCTAAGTGAAATAAGCCAGGCGGTGAAAGACAAATACTATATGATCTCACCTATAAGTTGAAGCTAGTCAACCAAACAAACAAGCAAGCAAAATATAACCGGAGACATTGAAATAAAGAACAAACTGATAGTAACCAGAGAGGAGGTTGGACTGTATGATGGTGGGAAAGGAGCAAGGGTCAATCAAGGAACACATAAAGGACACAGGGACAAAACCAAAGGCGGGTAGAATTAAAGGTGGGAGGTGGGGCTGGCTGTGGTGGAAGGAAATGGTGGGGGGGAAAATGGGGACAACTGTACTTACACAACAATTAAAGAAAATATTAAATTAAAAAAAGAATAGAATTAGCTAAATTAATTAATTAATTAATTAATTGTTTAACTTGCGAGAATGAAATTTTTAAAGATTATTTTGTGTTATTCAATTACAATTTTCTGTATTTACCCCCTACTACTCTGCCCCACCGCAGCCATCCCCACCTCCCTCCCCTACTTCCACCCCCACCTTGGTGTTCTCCATGTGTCCTTTATAGTTGTTCCTGAAAATCCATAACCACCTTCTCCCATTATCCCCCTACACCTCCCATCAGGTTACTGTCAGAGTGTTCTTCATTTCATTGTCTCTGGCTATATATTTTTTGCTTGTTTGTTTTGTTGATTAGGTTCCAGTTAAAGGTGAGATCCTATGGTATTCGTCTTTAGCGGCCTGGCTTATTTCAGTTAGCATAATGCTATCCAGTTCCATACATGGGCTTCATAAAAAGAGTTTGGAAGTCTTCTGACTCTTGGATTTTTGGAATAGTCTTTGAAGGATAGGGGATAGCTCTTCCTTAATGCTTTGTAATATTCTGTGAAACCATCTGGTCCAGGGATTATATGTGCTGGAGTATGT
>VMDR010023630.1:0-15477 GCA_007922815.1 Macrotus californicus | reverse complement strand
TTCAAGCAGCTTATAGTTCATTAGGTGCAGATAGGCTTAAATTTTTTTAAAAAATTACAAGAAGCTAAACAACAGGAGTGGACAGTTTTTTCTGAGAGTTAAGGAGAAAACAAGTTTTTCATCAAAATGCTCATGCTTAAACTGAGTATTGAAAGATACTAAACAATGAAGCTCTGGAATTGGAAAAGAGAGGATGTGATGGTGGCAGTTCAGGTAGAAGGAAGAAGTTCAGGGAACTGTAGTTTAGTGTTTACTGGATCCTGAGGTCTGAATGGGTAGCTTGGTGAAAAATGAGGATGACAAGTTTGCAAGGGGCCACATCAGGTAGGGTCTTACTTTTTGTGTTGATGAGTGTGCATTTCGTCCTGTAGGCACAAGGAAATCATTGGGGGACTTCAGTTGGAGAAGTGACATGATCATATTTCACCAGAAAAATACGTTAGTGACAGTATAAAATAATATTAACAATGTACAAGAGTAGAAGTTTAATGTAGCTATCCAGCTGACATAGAATGACTGTCAAAACTAATCCTTTAAGGGAAATAGTCCAGCAGTAGCATTTGCAGATTTTGGTCACCGTTTGAAATATAGTGCTGAAGGAAGAAAACAGTTTAAGTGTTTTAGATCAATGTTATTGAATAGGAGATGGGAGAGTTTCAAAATGGAAGGAGGAATCGATTGTGTCAAATGTCCAGGAGCCGTCAGATAAAATGAGAACTGGAAGGAACTGATTAGACTTTGAACTAGGTTATGCACATTCATAGCGAATGTTGTATAAGGATGGAGGTCTGGGAGGGCTAGTGGCAATTATAATAATAGTTGTTTGGGGCAGGTAAGAGTATGAAAAGACTTTCATTTCCTACATTGCTGATGAGTTATAATAATTATTAAAAACAGACAAAAAGGAGGACTTCAAAAAAGCAAGGAAATAAATTGTGTTTGTATTTATAGCACAGGAGTTATGAGAGATTAACCGTCTTTTATGTTAAAGTTAGTATGGTCCAAAACTGGGTCAACTTAGACCCCAACTTATCTTAAACATATAAAAATTGACTTGTATTCTCATTGTGCAATGTTTTATCAGAAGCTTTATGAGGGCCACATCAAAATTTCATTTTTAGTTTAAAATTATTTAATGAAAATTAAAAGATAGTGTCACTAAACCTTTGAAGAATTAAAAATATAGGGGATTATGATTACCATTTTTTATTAACACAATGCAAGGGGGGAAAGGTTATTGTGAATTCTTGTTTGAGATATTTCAGTGCCATGGTGAGCCGTGGAGGGCTCAGGATGAGTGGATGGGAGCCACGGGTGTGGACAAAGAGTTGATCACTCTGTGGGCCTGGATGTGAAGGCTTGGCGAGATATAGGGTGGTCACTGAAGGACGACACCAGGTGGAGAGGTTTGGGGTTTGTAAATTTGTTTTTAATGTGGGAAAGAGCCAGATCTGTTTACAGGCTCTGCAAAAGGAGCAGGGCAAAGGGGGCATTTCAACATACAGATGAGAGAGAACAAGAAATGGAACAAAGTTCTTGTTCCAGATGAGACAGGACGGGCAGGTGGGATGAAGGTCCCAGGTGGAGGCTCTGAAACAAGACAAAGGGACATTTCAACTTCTGAGACTTGAATGAAGAGTGAATTGAGATCCTGATACAGGAAGTTGAGGGCCGTACTTCCTGACAGCTTCAATTTCTCTGTGAAAAAGGTGAGGAACTCTTTGTGCAACTTTCATAAAGGTGGGGGGAGGCAGAGGTCCCCAACCTCTGGGCCATGGACTGTACTGGTTGGGTCCTGTTAGGAACCTGGCCACACAGCAGGAGGTGAGCTTGAATGTGATGCACTTGAATCATCCAAACCATCCCCCCCACTCTGCACTGTGGAAAAGTTGTCTTCCATGAAACCAAGTCTCTGGTGGCAAAAAGGTTGAGGACCACTGTGGGGAAGCATCTGGCCAAGCAAGGGTAAAAGGTTTGCATCCCTCCCACCTGCACAGTTGTGCCCTTTGCTCTGGCTCCTTCAGCATCCTGGGCTGGTAGCCCGAATTCTTCTGAAAGGAGAAAAAAAATCTGGTTTGACAGAAATGGAATCTCCTTTGGTCTTTTGATGCAGATGGAAAATAGAACTGCAGATCCATTTTTTTCCATTTTTATGTATGTCTTAAGTATTTGGGTACATTTTAACGATGGAGCATGAAGCATTTAATCAGCTTATTTAGAAAGAATTGGTTTTTTGAAAGAATTATTTAATTGCCATTTTAGTTGTGAGAGGTGGAGCTAGGCTTTAGATGACTGATGTAATATTTCTGAACTATCTGTTTCTGAACGTTTCTGGTGCTTAAAAGTAAGTACCGTCCTGTCTCTCTCATTGTCCTGTAAATGATACATTCCAGCTAGCGAACCGGACAACAGAATACTTTCCCTTAGTTTTACTGCTTCACTGCTCTTCACCTTGTTCCTCTGTAATCACACTGAAGTTTAAATGGCTCTACTTTCTCTACGTGAGTTTATACAAAACCCCCAGCACATTCAGGTGAATCTCTTCCATTTTCGAATTCTATTTCCGTTGTCTTTCAGAATCTCACTGCATGTGAGCAGCCTGGGAGTGGTTTAGAGTAAGGGCCAGCAAACTACGGCCTGCATGCCAGTTCCAGGCTGCTGCCTGGCTTTTGTGTATATGGCCCACGAGCTGAAGATTAATTTTGCTTTGTTAAATGGTTGAAAAAATCGAAAGCAGGATAACATTTCATGATCTGTGAAAATTACATGAAATTCAAGTTTTAGTGTCCATAATGAAATTTTATTGTGACATTATGCTCATTAATTTATGTATCATCTAAGGTTGGCTTCTCCTTATAATGTCAGAATTGAGTGGTTGCTGCAGAGATCTGTATTGTCTGAGAACCCTAAAACATCCACTGTCAGGCCTTCTACAGAAGTTTTCTGACCTCTGGCTTAGAGGTGAGCACTGAAAATATTATGTTACCATATGTTAAACCTTTTTTCTTCTTGCTGAGTGGACCTTGTTAGGTAGCCAAGGTGGCTCACACAGGACCTGGAGCTGGAAAGGCCAGTTAAGGACTTTAATTCCAGGCAGGACCCTGTGATACAAAGGCTGAGTCCCAGGGATTACGGCAAGGGAAAGGGCAGAAGGGTTTTAAAGGGTGTGTAGCAGACTCCTAGGGAGGGCGGTTTACCCTGCTGATCTGTACCAGGTGTCTAGGGTATAGGTATTTGCAAGACAATGTCCTCTGATCAGGGAAAGCTGACTCCGTGACAGAAAGTCTGGGGTATTTATGGGCCTTGCCTCTGGGAAAAGAGGGAAGGGTTCCCAGCAGGATGCCTGTGGCTATGCCTTAGTTGCTGGTGATAATAGGGAATCTGGTGGTCAGGTATTTAGCCGGTGACCCACACATGTTTTGTTCCAACACAGGCAGTGGCTAAGGTCCTCCATGTCCCAGTACATTCTAACAGACCTAAGTTATTTAAGGAGCAAAGTTTTGACATTATACATTTAATTTTTTTGAGAGACTAACATGTTTGGTGAAGTATTTTATGGTGTAGACATTGCTTCTGTCATTAATGTATTCAGCGGATCTCTACTGAATTCTTCCTAGGCTGTGTGGCATACACTGTGAATGTAATGCTGAGTAAGAGGAGTAAATACAGTATACTCTCACACCGCGAATTACTTGGCTCTGGAGACAGATGGCCTCAGTTCGAATTCTGTCTCTGCTACTTTCTTGATGTGTAAAATCAGGCAAGCTCTTTCAGAGTCTTTATCTGTAAAATGGGATATCATGTGTATTTATCTCGGAGCTCTCATTTTAAAAATGATAAAAGAAAACAACTTAGGTGATGAGAAGAAATTTTATTCAATACTTCATGACGTGGGCAGTCTCTGTTCTTAAGGGTTTAGAGAACTGGAAAATGGATGGAAGACAGGAAGCTTTGATAGGGTAAAGAGTACGGAGCAAGGAAAAGAAAACCAGAAAATGAATAAGGAGCAAGGAATCAAGTATAGAGCCCTGAGCTGGCTTGGTGTCTGGGGATTGGCTGGTTGGATGTAGCCCTGTCAGCAAGAAGGGTGCCTTTAATCCATGGGCCCATAGAGGAGAGCTATAGTGCCGACCTGCCTAATTCTGTTACTCTTAATGGATAACCACACAGTGGGAAACAATTAGCCCCTAGTGAAATGTGCTTTAAAAACTCAAATTCTTTGTTGATGCTGCAACTGACTCTGGCTTCATAAATGTTAAAGTTAGGAAGAAATAGCTGAGAGAAGTGCCAGGAAGGTATACTGGAGAGTAGACTCAGTGGAAAATCCGGATAGAATCCTGTCTGTTAAAACCATATCCAGGATAAGAAAACATCATTATGAGAATGCTGTCCTTAAAACTCAATCTCTGCCTTTTGCAATGATCAATGCAGTTGATTTAAAATAGTGCCCAAGTTCAAGTCTGATTTTGCTTGCACTATGGCAGACTCACTCAGTTATGCAGACACTGAGAAAAATATTTAAATTAGTGGGTAACTTTTTGGTTCAAATCTTTCTAATAACAGCATAGTCATACATTTCACTTGGAGTAAAAAGTCTTTTCTTAGCTGTTTTAGAATGAGTTATTTGTTATATTTGGACAATGGAATCAATCAACATAGGGGAGTGCCTAAGGGGAATTAGCTTCATAGAGAAAACTTGTTGAAATCTAGGTGTTATACACACTCTGTGATCTTGGCCTGCCTTTTTTTTGTGGCAGTGCTATTAAAAGGTGAGACAAAAGACCCATCTCAGGGAGCATCGTGTGGGTATATAAGTAAATATGTGTGAAGCTCCGGCAGATATTAAATATTACCTAAATAATAGCAGTCATTTTCATATTAGATATGGTTCTCTTTTTCTCAGACTAAAGGCAAAGGTGCAATCACTGTATCAAATGCTTTTATTCAGAATCCTTTATTTTAGAATAATTCTCTCTGACCTATCAATGCAAACTACCACTCATCTATGTGTTAAAATGGATTTTCAGCAACAATATTCTCGCATAAAATTTGCTTTTCAGAAAAAAAATGACTTAGGTCCTCATTAATCTACAGAATGAGAAAATCCATTTAAATGAATAAGAAATAGATCCTCTTGGTTATAACTAGAAAAGTAAGGGTGGGTTTTTAGGTGATGACTTAGTTACTTGGAGTACAGCCATGTTAGTTGAAAAACAATGTTACTGACTCAGGTAAGGAACCCAAGAGAATCAATGGTGATTAACAATAAAGTATGTGACTGTTACCGTTTTACTTTACTGTACAAAATGTGTATTTCACAGGACAGGAATGGGGAGCTGGCTGTAACTAAGTATTTATACAGATTCATTAATGGGTGACTCCTAGGATGGCCCTAGCAGTGCAACATGCAGCAGGAGAGCATAACATCACACACCCCTGAAGGCGGGCAGTCGTCCACAGGGTCTAGGACCTCAGCCTCCGGTGAAGGCTTAACATAATTTCATAAATGATTCTAAGCAAATTATAGTGTAGTCTCTCTCTAAATTTAAAAACACTTCTTTTTTTTCAAGGTTTATATGATTCCCTTTATTTAGGGGAATGCTAAAAATATGTATATCATAATTTGTTTCTAAAACAAATAAGATTTACCACTAAAAGTTTATGTAGGAATTCAGCAAACATTAGTAGAGTGCTTACTGTATGTCACACATGGTTCTGGTGAACAAAGTCAACAGTGAACAAAACAGATAGGAATCTTTTCCCCTGAGGAACTTGAAATCTTGTGGTCAGAGACAGACCATTAATATCCATGTGCGTGTATGCATGTGTATACATACACACGTATATAGGCAATCTGCATGTACTTACGTGTCTGTTTGTATATTTAAATGGTGATAAAGGACTATTAAAAGACTAAAGAAGGAAGGAAGATACCAAGTGTGGTGTGCAATTTTAAATAGGGTCTGGAAAAGCTTCATAGAGAAGGTGACATTTGAGCAAAGATTAGACGACAGTGAGAAAATGCAAGCAGCAATCTCTGAAAGATGGATGTTCCAGGCACTGCGGTCATAGAGTGCACAGGCCGTGTGGTGGCCGCAGACCTGGTGCAGTCGGGGAATGTCAAGGTGGCTGGGGTGGCTGGACTGTGTGATGAAGGATGAAGTCAGAAAGGTGCGTAGTCGGGAAAAGTACTGTATTTTGCAGTGTATAATCTTCACTGTTTTGCCCCAATTTTTGATGGACAAAATAAGGATGTACATTATATGTGGGTAGTGCCTGAAATGCCTTGTATCTGTTCTTGTGTTTTATAATTATTTGTTACATAAAATTTCTTATACCATAATATCTTCAAAAATAAACGCTAAAATTCTTTATAATACAACAAACAAGTATCTAAAAAATAAAATTATAAAACATTAACTTAAAAAAATTAAAACAAAAGACTTTTTTTTTTCTTGAAAATCTGGGCCACACACGTGGGTACGCATTATCCATGGCACAATTCGGAAGGTAGGTGGATCTTACAGGGCCTCACAGGTCTCTGCATGGACTTCTGCTTTTACTCAGTGACGGTGGGGACCGCTGATCTCTAAGTGGAATAATCTAACGCGTTTCAGAAGATTGCCCTGGGTGCTGGTGTGCGTCATTTCTGTAAAGGGCAAAAAGGGGCAGTTAAGAGGCTTTTGCGGTATTTCAGGTGAGATATGATGGTGGCTTGGACTTGGGCAGTAGTACTGAAGTGACAAGAGAAGGGCGGACTCTGGATATGTTTTAAAAATAGAACCAACAGGATTTGCTAATAGATTACGTGTGAGATATACATTTTTTTCTGAGTCTGTGAAGGGTGGGGTTGCTAATTCCTGAGGGGAAAATGGTAGAGGGGCAGTAACTGGGCATGAGGTCAAGAGTTCAGTTTAAAAGATCTAGTTTTAAATGGTACCCAGTGGAGCTGGTAGTTGGGTACAGGAGTCTGGATTTCAAGGAAGAAAACCATGCTGGAGAAGCAGATACACATCCGGAGCCATAGGCACCTAAATGGTATTTGGAGCAGGGGAGATCTTGAAGGAATAACAGTTGGTAGAGAAAAGAGAAGGCCTTTCCCTGAGCAGTTCTAAATTTTGGGTGGTATCCCTCAACTTTGACTGCAACTGGAATTACCTGGAGACCTTTAAAAGTAATGATTAACGCCCCTGTAAAGGTTCAGGTTTAACTGTGCCAGTGAGGTTGAAGTCTGGGTGTCATCACTTTTGCTGTGTTCTGTTCATTAGAAGCAAGTCACCAGGTCCAGTCCACACTCAAGGGGAGGGGACACAAGGGCATGAGCATCAGTGGGGATCACTGAAGACCATCTTTAAAACCTGTGTACCACAAGTAGTTACAAGTTTATTTTAGTGTGCATTTGAGAATGACTAATATTTTTACTTAAGCTCTGGTGATATAATTTCTTTATAAATAGATCTATTGAATGAAATATAGTTAGTCAAAGAAGCAGTAACTGAATAATAGAAGTATACATGAATGTAGCAAAAAATAAGGTAGAAGTATAAATTACGTGCAGTTGGAAGTCATCTATCTCAGTAAGTGACACCATGTGTGTTGACATTGTGCCTATGTCCTGTACTGGTAAAATGCTCCTTTGGCTGTTATAGCGAAAAGGATGGTAAGCCATAGGCTGTGCCTATAAGCAACTTTTTGAAAGTATAATTCATAAATATTGTCTAGGTATCATCAAATGTGATATCTGAAAACTGAGAGTGCATGATCTATGTATTGAATTTTTATTTTTCTGAAACTCAGAAATAGTGAGCTGGTCTAGCAGCAATTATAGCAGCCACAGAATTGCACACTGAAATCTTCTTCTTTCCCAGGCAGCTTCAAAGTTTGAATATTAATTATTATATGATGTTTGGCCCAAGTAGAGGATGTAATAACAGAGTGGAATTGAAGAAGAATGCTCACGGGGCATTTGATAGAGAAATTTTGAAACAGATACTATGGTCTTTGCCAGTATTATCATTATCATGGCATTTTCCCCATTTTTGGGTGTCATGGAGCATTGATCATCTTATTCCCCTTCAACAGAACATCTGCAACAGAACATCATCCCATGAAAACAGATATAAGACTCGGGACTGAACTCTGAAACATTTCCGCAGAGCTGTGTGGAAAAATAGCACCAGTAAGAGCCTATCACTTGTGAAACTTTAATCTTGTTTCTTTCACTGGTCTTGGAGTGAGGCTCTTATAACCCACAGGAAGGTCTTAAACCCAGCATCTTAATTCCACCAATGAGGGACCTGAGGAACAGAGAAGTGAGGTGACACATCCAGGATTGCACAGTCAATGAATGGTGTGGCGTGAACAAGAGCAGCTCAGCTCTTGCAGAGATCCCTGGGGAGATACACACCTGCATTTCCCACTTGGCTCCATCAGTCTGATCAACAACTTGGAGCGCACAATCAGAATTTACTGTGAATTCTGCTGGGGAAAAAATCCTTTTATGTGATACAGATAACGCATATCTTTTGTAACAGTTTGAGAAAGTATTCAGTGGCTTATAATAAACTGTCACTATGTAACATCTCAACAAACTTAGAAAGGTTATCTGGCTTTTGCAGGGAGTTACATGGGATTTTCTTCAGTCTATTTTATCTTTAAAACATTGTGACTGTTTACTTCACCACACATATAAAATAAGACATAAATACAAAGTAAATTGAGGACTAAATTTGAAGAACCATAGGTGATGGTTTCCCATTCTTTAAACAGATTTTATTTCATATTTGAAGGCATAAATGAAAATTCATACAGAATATGAACTAGACATTTGTATAATAATGTATGATTAGTGGAGAAAGATTACCTTGGAATCTGGGCAATATGCCTAGATTGGAGTCTTCACTATTTGAAAGGAAAAATCACAAAATTTCTGTGAGCTCAAAGCTTCCCAATGCAGTCATTGCAATTGGACTGATTCTCTGAGAAGTAACAAGCCAGTGGGTCAACACCAGGGTTGCCAAAATGGTAGCTGCACAAAATACTTTGGCTATCATTGAATTACAATTACACTCAACTTAAAAAGGCTCCCTCCCATAAGATGCATTTTTTTCTAGTTATTTTTCAATATACATCTTTCCTTTCTAAATAGGGTGATCATAAAATTTATTTTTAATTTTCTTTTTATCCTTATCTGAGGACTTTTTTTTTCATTGCTTTTAGAGAGAGAGAGGAAGAGAAGGAGGGAGAGAGAGAAACATTGATGTGAGAAAGAAGCATCAATTGGTTGCTTCCCTTACACACCTAGACCCGGGATGGTAGCATTTGGACCTGGAAGGCGGTGAGGGATCAGGGATCACACCCGCAAACTTGGTGTGTGCCCTGACCATGAGTAGAACCTGCAACCTTTCAGTTACGGGACGATGTTCCAACCAACTGAGTCACACTGGCAGGGTGACCATAAAATTTATCATACACAAGGACAATGGGAATAAACCAGGGCTATTCTGGGTAAACCACAACGTATGGTAATCCTATCTCTGTTATGAAACAACCAGTGAGAATACTCCATAGGGTTAACAAATGGGGAAATGGGCGGAGTTGATTTTTGATGCCTCCTCTTTGCTTTTCTGAGGACTTTTCACCTTTTCTGGGGCTTCCTCATTCACTGTGCTCCAGGCCCTCTTGAATCTCCATCCAGTCCTGCCATGTCTAGGTAGTGTTTGAATGACAATATTATTTTCTTTTCAGGTGAAAACTGCCAATTATACTGAAAAATAATTAGAAAAAAAATGCATGTCTTCTATGCTCCATTTTCAGCTACATATCTAGAAACTGATCCAAAAAACCAATTCACACTATGTATAAATCATAACTTGGTGCAGAACAAAAGTACACTTTTAAAAAAATCAAATAGTTCTGGATTTGAGCTTTGGTCCCCTACTCTGTAGCTGTGTGGCTCTGGACAAGTTCATAAGCTCTGTAAACTCTTGATTTATCTGTAAATTTCTGGATGACACCTGTTTATAGGCTTAAAGGAGTATGTTCAGTTAGAATTGGGTGAACTCTCTCAGAAACCCACATTGGAAAGCTTGAACTTGATCATCTGTTCTCTCCCTCAGTTCTGTGAACTTAAGCCAAGAATACAACACTTTATTTCCTAAGGCAATTTTTTTTTCATGAAGCAACACTCTTCTGGTTCCTTTTGCTCCTTGGCTTGGAACCAGTTGCAGCCCCCCAAGATCTCAGGTACAGACAGAGGAAAGACAGATTGTGTGATTGTAAATCTTACACTTTTAAAGACCGATACTCACCTTGACTATGATCAAGTACCAAGATGTTGAGTTAAATGTTGTAGAATGCTGTCTCACCACAGATAGAAAAGGGTCCCCTAAGGCATTACCCACTTAAGGTGAGGAATTGATTGGATGACAGAAGGATGAGAATGCTGTTTTTCTCTTTCTTAAATGATTCTTCAGAATGTTCATTTGGGAGGCTTTTTCATTTTTCCTTCCATTGCCCCAAAGGCATTGAGACATTAGTAAAATCTAAAATGTTGTATGAAACACTAATTTTTTTTTAAGTTATCATAGAACCTAAGGGGTCACTGTTACTAAAAATATGATCTGAGAACACAAACAATACCTAATTTAAAAAGTTTTTTTAAGGATTAAATTAGATAATGTCAGTATCAGGTATATAAGTAACTTAAAAAAATTTATTTACTGATCTTAGAAAGAGAGAGAGAAAAGGAGAGAGGCCTATTTGTTGTTCCACTTATCTATGCATTCATTGGTTGATTCTTTTAAAAAAATGTTATAATTTTTAATTGCTGACACTATTACAGATGTCCCCCATTATTCCCCTCTTTGCTTCCCTCCACCCAGCCCTCACCCAACCCACCAAGCCTTTACCACACTCTTGTCTGTGTCCATGGGCACTGCATACATGCATATATATGTTCATTGTCTAATCTCTCCCAGTGCCCCCCCCCCCTGAGATCTGTCAGTCTCTTCCACGTGTCCATGCCTCTGGTCTTATTTTGTTCATTAGATTCCACATATAAGTGAGAAAGAGAAATATCATTGGTCGACTCTTGTATGTGCTCTGACTGGAGATCGAACCTGTTACCTTGGCGTATTGGGACAAAGCTCTAACCGACTGAGCTACCCGACCAGGGCTTCCTAGTGATAGTTCTAGCAACTCACTATGTTTTACTTCCTCTCTGAGTCTACATTTCAAAAGAAGGATATTGGAAAATAATCTTATAAGTCTCATAGTACTTAATTGGTGGGTGCATTTCAAAGGGCCTGGCAAGGTTTTGGGGAGATCATTTTGGGCTCAGGGAAGAAAAAAACTGCCTTTTCTTACCAAACCTTTTATTATGAAAAAACTTCAAACATACAGAAAAGTTGAATGGATTGTATAGTGAAGACCCATAGTCATATCTAGATTCCACAATTAATATTTTGCTATATATTTGCTTAATTACAAATCTATCCACCTATCCTTATCTCTGTTTACCCATTACTCTATCTTGGTTTTTGAGTGAATTTCAAAGTCAGCTGCAGACTTTATGCAGACACTTCAGCAGGCATTTAATTACATGGGTTTATACTTGCTCATGTTTCTATTTTAAGGTACATTTTACATCTTAAGTATACCATTTGGTGAGATCTGAGAAATGCGATCACGTGCTTAATCCAGGCTTTTATCAAGACACTGCATATTATCATGGCTCCAGAAAGTTCCTTTTTAAGTTAAGACCTGCTTCTCCTTCTCCGGATATAATAATTATGGTGATTTTTTTTGCCATTTATTAGTTTTGCTTTTTTGGTAGACTACATATAAAGGAATTCGTATTATATGTACTCTTTTGTGTCTGGCTTCTTTCCACCAGCAGAATGTTTCTGAATTCACTCACGCTGTTGTGAATATCAGTAGTTCAGTCTTCTTTATTGCCAGCAGTAAAGAAGTACCTTTTCGGAGCCCCTTTACCCCTCAAAAGACAATTTCTTTGTTTGCTCAAGGTCAAGGCCAACTTACAGCATTTTTTAAACAAAATGGAAAAAAAAAGTTACAGGCAGATTTTCAACTGAGTTTCCATAGATTAGGATCTGCTATTTCAGGATATTTTTTCTTAGTTGTCTCTTAGAGATCTAACTTCTGTTTGTCCTTACTACAGTGGGTATTTGCTCCTAAGGTAAAGAACTTTATTTCATGGGGTCGACAATGAACAGAACTCGTTTTTCTGCACTCCCTGAGTGTACCTATTATGTACAGACAGCTGTGACAACACCCGGGGTGGGGAAGAAGAGAAAACTGAACCCCTATGGCTGTTTGCTTCTGTCATTAAAGTGATGTGGTGTGTGCTGGGGGTATAGCCTCCTGACTGCAGGAATTTTTCCTTTAGTTCCAATTCTAAACTGCCAAAGGACTATGGAAACTTGACAAAGACCACATTTGGTAACTGACACTCAGTGAGTGCAGACACATCTATGGCAGGAGTGGAAGAGAGAGATAAGCAATCAATCACCTGCTGTAGTACCAAGGATATGAGATTTGCTCTGCTTAGGCTTTTGGTGGCTATTAAAAATATTTGCATACGTGAAAAATTAAAGTTGTGATAATTAATAAATGAAATAAAACAACACTTTGCCATATATAATTCACATCCACATTTTTGGCCCAAACTTTCAGGAAAAAAAAATTTCTCATTTTAATTTTTTAATTCAATTATTTATTTATATTTAGAAACAAAACCAATTATTGTATTCCAGGGTATTATTTTGCATACAGATATCACTATTGCTTTCTGGAGTTATACTTTTAACACATAAGCAAAAACAAAAGAATTAAAAACATTTGTATAGATACAGAATTAGTACTACCCATGCATAATGCATATCCTTATTTTTCCCTCAAAAATTTTGTCAAACAGTGTGCACCACACACAGCAAAATGTAGTAAATAGATTATATAACATATTCACTGAAGCCCGTGGAAGCAATATACTTGGCCCAATCAAATCAGTGCTAGAGCGAACTGCCTACACTTAAAAGCAAAATGAGAGGTTGGGGAGGCAATAAAATCCTCTAGGTAGTTGACTTAAACTTTGTAGCAGAATTTTTACCAAAACTTTTTCCTTATAAATAAAGCCAAACCAAACCTCCCTTTCCCCACAGCTACTCTTTTTGTTTGCTTGTTTTATTCTCTATCTCTAACCTGGTGAAGGAGTGGTTTTTCTTTTTTTAATTTCTGTATGTAAAATAAGAGGAAAATAGGTTACTAGAAAACTGAAGTATAAAAATATAATGTATAAGCACAGAGTTTTTTATTAGATTAAAGAGATCTAACATCACTCTATCAAACAGTTACAAAAGTGTAGAGACGCATCTCCGGCTTATTCAGTTGCGAACCGATGGCTAACAGTCATGCACAGCAGTGTCAATGATGTTGACTTACCTAAAACAAGGGTTTTCAAGGTTACTACACCAGGAAAAAAAAGGACAGATGTGAACAAATCCATTCTTTAGAACGACAGTTACCTTTCCATTTCTAGCTTCTAAATAGTTTTCTGGTCATTAGTACTTCTCTATTAAAAGCCGATAAAGTGTTTAATTTCATAGGGTACATTTACATTTAACATTTTATAACCAGTCAATATTTTCACTAAAGCAGAACTATTAATACAGAGTTATAATCTGAAAAATTATTACCCTGCCCAATAGAACTGTAAAAAGTACCACAATCAACGGATTTGTTAGACATTGTCCTACAGATCTGTTAGTCTATTTTCCTAAATATGTAGTCCATTGGGAAAAGATGAATGGACGGTGTATTATGTGCTCCTCCTACTCCCTTCCCTGCTCTCCTCCTGTAGCTCCATGAACTTTGTTCAGTTTTCCCTCTTTCAGGCCAGAACTGCCCAGTATATATCACGCTTTTGATGAAATACCAAAGCAGTAGAGGGCTCTCATCATATTTTCACTGCTGGACAGAAATAAATCCCTTTATTGTTCTTAAAAGACACTTATCAAAAAAGATAATGTGCGAACACTTTTAAAGCCATGTTAACTTATCTCCAAGTCTGCAAAGACTTATCTTCACAACCAGAAGTGTTAAAGCAGACAGAAACTCCATCACTCCCAAAATGCCCAGTTTAGAAATTTAGCTTTTGAGTTCAGGGCTTACGGCATTCGTACCCACGAATGACAGTGCCCAGTAAAGTTTCATTCCTAATAAGTTGTTTCAGAAGTGTTACCTTTTTTACATCTGGAACGTTTATTGTATTTAAGTGATTAGGAAATGAGATTTTGTGGGAAGATTAATTTGTTTATTGCTAGGTCAACCTGCCTAACAAAGAGTGAAAATACTAAAATTTGAATTATTAGATAAAAGAGTTAAGCAGTGAAATAATGGAGGATGCAGCTGCTATGTTTATTATGGTTTTGTCAGTCTGTGTTTATGACAGTATTGGGTGACATCATAAACATTTCATAAATAATGTACATTCCCAGCTTATTTCTTCTTGAATATAATAAACAATGGTCCTTTTCCAATCACTGCACCTCAGCGTGTTTAATGGGCCTTGCTGAGGTAGTAGTGTTTTCAGCAGAAACTCATTAAATTGCAGACATTTCTAGAATTGGATATCGTAGCAGAGAAAATCCCTGGAGCAGAGATATCCAGCAAGAAGGAAAAGTAGCAGGGAAAATGACTGGAAACAGGATTCTGATCAGCCAGATGTTGGTGGACACCACAATCTTTGAGGGCTCAAGGAACAATGTGGCTATCCCCATGTGGAGCCAGAGTGGCTTATTGATTTATTTTGTTTATTGTCTGACTTTTCCCACTAGAGTGTAAAAGTTCACGAGGACATAGCTTTTTGTCTTTTTTATTTACCGCCACATTCCCACATAGCACACAGCACTTGTTCAGTAAATATTAGTTGAATTCATTCATTCAACTAATATTTACTGAACAAGTGCTGTGTGCTATGTGGGAATGTGAATGCCTTGTCCTTCTAAACGGGTGGGAGGCAAGGGACATCCCTTTCATGTCAGAGACCATGAAACACTGGACTTGAAAAGGACTTGACTATGGTAGCATTTTATATTATTTCTCTTCTCAAACACTAGCCTAAGCATTCTTCATTAATGTAAGAAATATCTTTTCGGTGGAGAGAGGTTATCAGTAAGGACTTAAATAACCAACAGATCCACTTGACTATCTGTATCTGAGGGGGAAAATTTTAGTTGAACACCACTCTAGTTTTTTGGTTTGTTTATTTGTTTTGTTTAGGCTTTTGTTTTGGTAAACGATTCAGCCCCACACCAGGAAAAAGTGAATAATAAGAGCACATTGATGAGTTCCTCTTGAGAGAACTTGGAGACTGAGTGTCCTGCGGGGCAGCCTAGGGTTATTTAGCCACCCAAATGGCTCTATTTCTTTTTTTTTTAATTATTGTTGTTCAATTAC
>VMDR010023629.1:0-15484 GCA_007922815.1 Macrotus californicus | reverse complement strand
GGCTAGGCAACCAATGAGTTAAAGAAAAAACATCATAATGGAGGGTATAAACCATTTGGAACTGAATGACAATGAAAGCACTATATATCAAATTTATGGGAGTCGATGAAAGCAGAGAATTATAGAGAAATTTATAGTCTTATCTTCGTGTACTATATATTGAAAATAAATGAGTTAAACATTCATTTCAAGAAGTAGAAAGAAGACAAAAACAGATTAAACACAAAGAAAGTAGAAGGGAATAAATTAAAAAAAGAGAAATAGAAATTCATTGTAAAATTATACTAATGATGTATAACACTAAAAGCTGGGTTTTGAATGACTAGTAGAAAAGTAAAACCTTCAGCAAGTCTGCCCAATGAAGAAAGAAAGAAAAAGTGATGATGACCTGCACTTACATAAAAGTGACCTGTGAAAAACAACTCATAAATTCAAAAAACTATATGACATGGAAAATTAGGCAGTGGAGATATATATATATATAGATAGATAGATATGTATGGTATATATAGAGATATGTGTATTTCTATACACACAGCTATACACAAACCTAAGAAAAAAATTAGAACATCTGAATAAACTAATAACCATTAAATAAACTGAATTTCTACTCAATAATTGGTTTTC
Organism: Macrotus californicus; assembly: GCA_007922815.1. Classification (NCBI taxonomy): domain Eukaryota; kingdom Metazoa; phylum Chordata; class Mammalia; order Chiroptera; family Phyllostomidae; genus Macrotus; species Macrotus californicus. Next base: position 14,857 of record VMDR010023629.1, on the reverse strand, counting down.
CACATGGCAAAACACAAAATTAAATTCCTGCTTCATACTGTAAACACAAATAAACTCCAGGTAAATTAAATGCCTATCTATAAAAAACCAAACCAAACATTTATAATTATTATAATAAAATATAGAAGAATATACAGGGTCCAGCAAAGCTAACACCTGCTTGAGCGTGGTTGGTAGGGTAATAATATGGGTATAATTATTTATAGTTTTAATTTGAACATTTCACCTAAAATGTCATATGGTGTGCTTGACTGTGATATTGTTATGTTAGAGAATTACATGCTTATGATTTTATAATAATAATATATTTTGTAATAAAAAGGGATATTATTTGTGCTGAACCCTGTATTTATGAACTTGGGGTAAAGCTAGCTATATGGATTTGAATGCAGGCTATGTAAAGAATTCTTAAAATCAGTATGAAAAAGGCAAACACACCACTAGAAAAAATGGCCAAACACATGAACAAGCAATTCACAAAAGATGGAAATATAATGTCCCTAAAAATAAGCTTAAGCCAAATTTGAAACCACAAGATATCATCAGGTAAGTTACATAATACCAAATGTTGGAGAGAATGTGAGAAAAAATAACTCTCACATAATGCTGAAAAAAGTATAAAGTGGTACAATCAGTTTAGAGAGGAATTTAGTAATTCAAAATGTGCCTAGCCCTGGCTGGGTGGCTCAGTTGGTTGGAGCATCATCTGGTACACCAAAAAGTTGTGGGTTTGATCCCTGGCCAGGACACATACCCAGGTTGCAGGCTTGACTCCCTGTTGAGACAAACACAGGAGACAACCAACCAATGTTTCTCTCTCAAATCAATACATTCTCCTTCTCTCTCTCTCTCTCTGTCTCTCTCTCTCTCTGTCTCTGTCTCTCTCTCCCCTTCGCTCTCTCTCTCAATTCAATAAATATATTCTCAGGTGAGGATTTTTTAAAATGTAGCTCAACAATTCCACTCCTAGTTAACTTCTTCCAATGTCATCATAGCACCACCCCCCTTAAAAAGAAAACCAGTCCAAATGGCTTACAAGTTTGTTTCATGAAACCCTCAACACCACCACCACCAAAACCTCACATATAATCCTCATATTATCCAGACAGTTTCAGGTAATTGGGGGGAAAATGAAAAATTATGCTATTCATTGTATATGGTAGCTTGATACGAAACTCAGAAGTCCTCACATGTTTTTACAAAGGCAATGATATGAAAATGCTCAGTGCCATATGATTTGAAACAGCCAATATTCACAGAATAGAAATGTAAGGAAGTAGACACATAGCATTCACATGATGAACTACTATACAGCAGTGAAAATGAACTACAGCATAGATAGATTGCCACAACACAAAAATAAGTGAAAACAGTAGGCTGAAAACACTAAGGTTGATACGCCATTATTTGTGTAATATAGAAATAGACCAGTAGATGCCACACGCCACTCCTGTTAGTGGAGAGGAAGGGAAGAGAAGGAGACTGAGCAGGGCTACAAGGAGACCTCCCCTTGACTGAAGTAGAAACAGTAAAAGATGGAAACAAAGTGAAGTTTCCTCTGATTCTTTCTGCCCAGGCCAGCGCCGCCACACAAGGTCTACTCCAGGACACCAGGGCGGGGACAGCACTTTCTTTCACCAAATTTGAGTCATCTGCACATATTACATCACCAGTATAGCAGTCAACATCCCATCAGACACTGGGTTGCAGCCAGAAATATTTGAGGTTCCCCATTCTTCTCCCCTTTGTAGGACCAAAAGATAAATACTGGTTTCTCTGACTTCTGGCAGCAAGAATTCTTTTTACTATTGCCTGGGACCCTAGCAAACAAATGTCTCCAGTATTCCCTTTCCTTTTCAGCCTGCTGTCATCTTCCAAAACCAGATCAAAAAAAAAAAAATTTAAAAAAACCCACTAGTGTGCCTGCTTTGCTCTGCAGGACTCTTCTTTCCTGATGCAACTCCTTCTGGGCAATAGAGCGTGGTAATTAGAGTGCAATCTCTAGAGTCCAGTTTTGGGGATTTCTTTTGTGTCTGCATGACCTTGGCAAGGCACCTAACCTCTCTGTACCTCAATTTCAACCTCCACAGAATGGAAATAAACATAGGACCTACCAGGAAGTTTCTCGGGAGGCTTAAGTAACAGGAGTTCTACCGCCTGCTTACTGTGTGTCAGTCAATTCCTAGGCTAAATGCTTCACCTGTCTTAACTTAGCTAATCCTCTGGACAGCCCTGGGAGGTACATTTTTCTATCTCCAGTCTATAGTTCAGGAAACAGAAACAAAGAAGTTGAATATTTTGTCTAAAACTACACAGTTAGCAAGCAGCTTGGCTTTCGCTGTTGAGTCTTTGACCCCTATGCGACACTGCCTTCTGGTAGAAGGAGAATGAAGAGATTCCTGTGTAGCACTGCATGGGGTACTTAGGACACAAGAACATCTAATACATGTTAGTTGTTGTAGTTGGTGCCTATACTCAGGCCATTCATCCTATAAACACAAACTGAGCAGAAGTTACCAGGTCCTGTCCACCAAGGGAACCACTGAACGCATGACTCAGTCCTGGGGAACAAACTTGTGGGAGCCTAACGTGCTTATAAAAACAAGTGTAAAAAAAGGGGAGAGAGCCATCTGCTATTTTGATCACCATGGCTCTGCCTGGGCCAACCCATTCCTTGAGTGGTCTGGCAGTGAGTTTCACAGCCCGGCAAGGAGCACCTACCTTAGGTTGCTTCTTTCTTGTGCTTTAGCTTTCTAAGCTGTATAATATTGCAAGCTCCTCAAGAGCAGGAATGTCTTACCCTGGCCACATGGCTCAGTTGATTGGAGCATTGTCCCCATACACTGAAAAGCTGCCAGTTCAATTCCAAGTCTGGTCACATACCTAGCTTGCCAGTTCAATCCCCAGTTGAGGTGCATACGGGAGGAAACCAATCAATGTTCATCTCTCAGATGGATGTTTCTCTCTCTTCCTCCCTCCCTTTCTCCCCTCCTCCCTCTCTCTCTCTCTCTCTCTCTCTCTCTCTCTCTCTCTCTCTCTCTCTCTCTAAAAATCAATAGAAATATGTCCTCGGTGAGGATAAAAAAAAGAATAGGGGCATCTACTGTGTCACCTCCCTTACCCTGTTCAGACTTTTCAGTCTTGTTGAATGAGGTGTTTATTATGCGTTCAGTAAATAAGTCACTGGCTTACTTAAAAACAAGTTATTTCAACTTAAAAGACTAAGGATCTTTGTAGTAAGTCAAACTCCTGAAACACAGTGTAGTCTGGGATGCTGCTTTGGTGTCCATGGCACCTCAGGAAGCTCACAGAGCTTGGTGTCTATGGGACCTGAGGAATGAATCAACCAGAAATTCTTCCCTAACCTAAGTGACCAATGAATAGGGATTGCTTAATAGGGAATAGGGATGGCAATTGGGGTATGCACATAGAAAGGAATATTACGAAGCCAAAAAAAAATCACAATTCTAAGAATTTTTAATGATGGGGGAAATGTTTATGCTATAATGTTAAATAGAAAAAATACAATACATAATTGCATATATGTTAGTTGCAATCTCAGCTACACATAAGCACAGAAGAAAGACTGAACAGTGTCTCTGAATGGTGAGATTCTGGATGATTTGTAGACTTTTCTTTAGACTTTTCTGTTTTTACAGTTTCTACAATAATCACTTATCACTTTTATGTCAGAAAATGTCAACTTTTTTAAGTTTTCTTCATACGTTCTGACCATGGACAGCTTGCTGCACAAATGAGCACCACATCTGTGCACATCTGCCAAAGGCAGCAAAGGAATAAAAACACGTGGAGTCAGAAAGCTCTTTCTGGGCTCACACCCTCAAGAGGCCAGTTAGGAGAGCATAGGTTAGTCATTGTAAGCCTCAGTTTTTTCTTTGGGCAAATAGGAGTAGCAGCCCCACCTGACCTAGATATTGTCAGGACTATGTGCTAGAACAGAAGTGAAAAAGCTTTGTAAACCCAAGTACCAACTAAACTTCAGCTGCTTTTATCTGCTCTATCAGGACAGCATAGTTTTTGAGCATTCCCTCCCCACTTATGGGCACACTCACACACAACTTTCTACAAGAACGCTTATGTGGGAGAGAACCCTTAGTACACTTGCCTTTTACCTACTCTCATACTGGGCGCACTCCGCCACCTCCCCAATACTGCCATCACCTCTCTCATGACCTGCTGCCCAGGGCTCTAGCCATTCCTGCTAATCGAAAGAGGGGTTAGTGTTTGAGCAGGGGCAGGGGTGGCAGCATCCTGGGAGCTGCACCATGAAGGGGGCACCAGTCAGGGGAAGCCTAGGGCAGGTGCAAAAAGAAAAGTAAACACAGAAAAGGGAATGCAGAGTAGAGGAGGAAGAGGGTGACATTTCAGAGACTGTGGCTTCTATCGCTGTAGTCTCTTTATAGGGACCAGTCAGGGCTGGACACCAAGAAAGCTTGGTTGTGCCTGGCTGACTTTCCCAGATCAGCCTTGTTAATCAGCATCCAATTCACTACTTGAAGCAATCCTTACAGAATCGTACCATTTTACTGACCTTATAGATTGCAAAATATTTTGACAACATGTTCTCTCTTGATCTTCACAAAACATCTGTGAGAAAAATACTATCATCTCCATCAAAAAGATAGATAAGAAAATTAAGTCTTGGATAATTTAAATGCATCATTAAAGGCCACACATTCTACTATAAATAATCCGGTGGGATCTCAGTTAATCAAACTGTCTGGTTCCAATTCCTCTAATGTACAAGTAACAAATATCTTGTTGTGTGAATTTGCTGATATTGTTTTGCCCACACATTTCAGACCCAGCTTATATTTCTTCTTTTTGTTTTTCTTAAATTTTGACCAGTTGTTGGAATTAGGTAACTATTTGGGATTATCACTCATTTCCATATTTATTAAGAGCCTACAACATATCAAATACTGTTCCCTGCAATAGAGGTTGGAGAAACAAGGATGAATTACATAAGATTGGAATCTCATTATCTCCTTCCTCATCTTTGCAGCAAAAATGCACCTGTCAAATCTCTATCCTCATCACCCTTCATTATCTCACTCCTTGACTGTTTTTATAGGCTCCTACTTGGTCTCTGAGCCTGCAAACCCACCCTGCTCTAGGATATCTTTCTACAGCAGCTCAGGACCATGCCCCTCCTCTGACTGGTCCTCTACTTGTTCCCCATGGAACAGAAAAAAGAACAAGACCATAAGATGGACTGCAGGGGACCCTCTGGGTCTATTTGTTCCCCCATCCCCATCTCTTGCCATTCTCCCTGGTACTTCAATAATGCTTTGGTCTCCCACACAGTTGCCTTTGCTCATTCCCAGCCTTTGTATATACAGTGCTCTCTGCCTGGCATTTTTCTTCCTATTCTCTCCTAGCACATTTCTATTTAGCCTTTACAACAAAAATCAGGTACTTTCTTTCCTTTGAATGTTTTTCTGATAGTCTTTCCTGCCTCCCATCTCCTTACATGGAGTTAACCACTTGTCACATTGAATAGGAAACCTTCTGTACTTGTCTGTCTCTCCTTAATCTAGACTGTGATCTCCCAGAGAGCAGGGCAGGTTATACTCACATCTTAGCACCTAGCTCATAGCCTGTCTGAAGCATAGTAGAGGTTCAACAAATACTTTTTAATTGAGTTTATTGAATTGAGAGCACAGTGTTCCTAGTCATATACTTAGTCCCCACCTAAAAAAAAAAATCTGTTCTCTCTTACCCTGGTAGAAGGTAGGGTGCAGGAGAGATCATGTGACTCCATATATTTTCTGTTTCAATGTGCTCACTTTAAAACCATTCATTCTATTCATGCTTATTACATGTCTGTTGAGAGGTGAATGTTCCGGGTTTTGTATGTGCAAGGATTAAAAAGTATTTGAGCTCTGCCCTAGCAGGCATACAGTAGTATTCGACATGCTCTCTACCTGCAAGGAGACAAGGTCATTCTTGAGAATAGGATCTGAGCACTTGGGAGGGAGGATGCTGTACCCAAGAGTCCAGGCTGGAGGGGAGAGGAGCCATCAGAGCCAAGAGGACAGATGAGCTGTCTGAGGGAGAGAAGGTAGAGCCAAGAGCAAAAGCTCAGGTGTTGAGTCCTGGGCTCCCCGAAATCTGAGCAGAGGAGGAAGAGCAGCCATCTATCGTGTGAAGTACAGCAGGGCAGTCAAGGACAAAGAGGAGAGTCACTCTGGACAATAGCACAGACCACCTAAGGGCAGTCTATTGGAGTGTAACTATTGAGAGGCTGGGGCCTTTCTTTAGCTCCTTTTATAGCTCAATAAGTATTTTTTCATTAGTGTGTTTTCATTCACTGATTGACAACAAGGCTTAAACAGGCTCAATGAGGCCCTTAAGCCAGAGCAGACCCATTTCTTTCCATCGAGCTGGGAAGAGGAGGAGGAGGAGGAGGAACCCCCACCCCTGGCCACCAACACCCCTGCACGTCACTAAGCACAGCCACATCAGTATTCTGACCCCAGAGTCCCTCCAAATACCCATGTAAACACTCATTTACATTTAGATTGTGCTTCTCTGGATGCAGACTCTTTCCCTGAAAACTCTAACAATCCAATTATCAAGAAAACCAACATGTCATTTCTAAGCCTTTTGGGTGGAGCCCTTCTCCTCCACAGGAAACTCCTGTGGAGTGTGAAGCAGCTCCAGGTATCTCTGTCCAGATGGATTTGGTCAGCATCCCAGCACACTCAAGGGCAAAATTAAAATGATGTGCTCTTCAGTATGGAAAGATGAAGGCTGAGGAAACATGGCAGCAAGCGTTCCTCTCCTCATTTTAATGGGTAGAGAGTGAGGGATTGTCAAGGGAAACTGTAAAGGACAAACCTTTGACGAACCACCTGGGATGATAGAAAACACTCTGCTCTGGAATTGCAGAGCATTCCCTTCAAAGCCCAGCCCCATGGCTTCTTGGCTTGAGCTTCAGTTCATCTCTATACCTCTACAGTGGGGTCAACGAATTTCAGTTAACTGGGTTAATATGCACCTGAAAAAGGCTGTCTTGATGATTAAATGGAACCGTTTATTATGAATGCCCCTGGCACAAAGTAGACATTTAGTAAATGCTATTCCCCTCTGTGTGAAGGATGGGATGGCACTTGGTGGAAAGCAGAGGTAAGCGTCCTCCTGGGAAGTGGGAACCTCTGAGTCAAACCATGCAGGGCTTGGCAGAGAGGGAATTAGGTTGCCAGTTCAATGTCTTGAGAATTACTCGCCCCAGTGAAAATAGGGCTTCTTTCACTAAATGTTAGATCAAGAGCTAAATTTAAGGACAAGTAAAAGGAAGAGGGATACTTCTTCACCCAGCAGGTGATTAACATACAGAATGGGTCATGCCTGAAAATGCACCAAGTCTACTCCCTCTGAAGTATTAGTGAGGCTTCTCTGCACTACTTACTAGAAACCTAAGCCAAGTCATAGGAAGAAAATGAAGAGATAAAGAACAGAGTAGGAGTGAAACATCCGACACAAACACTCCATGTTCTGCCTGCACATGAGTCAGAATGCCTACGCCCAAGCAGCCCTTGGTGTTGTAGATTCCAGATCACAGCTTTAGTGCAATAAACCTATTAGGCCAGTCTCCACGAGGGTCCCACACAAGGAGTATCCTCTCTGACAGATGTTAAAAACGTCTTCAGTTGATATCACCGTAGCATTTGGTAATCCAAGATACCTTCATAGCACTCCCTTCTTGTCAGCATCCCCTACAGTCATTTTTGATGGAGGAAAGACTTCAGATCCTGGATATTTTGGAAGTGGGGCAGATGAAGAAATTGGGACACAGAGAAGAACCTGGCCAAGAAGCATGAAAACCTGATCTTGTTAGTGTTCATTTCTGATGTGGCTACAAACTTGCCTCATCTCAGGACCCCCATCTCCTCGTTAGTAAAAGGAAGAAGCTGTCCATGTAGCTCACAATAAATGTCTGCTAAGGGGTGACAAGGGCTTGCATAGCCCCAAAGCATATTCACATCCATTTTCTTTCAAGATCCTCACAGGACTGTTGAAAGGAAGGCTGGGGAAACGGTGCTTTCCCCCCTCCTTCACAGCTGAGAAATCTGAAATTCAGAGAATTTAAGTGTCTTCTCAAGAGCGAGTCAGGAGTAGAACTGGCCCAGTCCCAATGCCCATTCTACTCCAACCCACTGCCAATTTTTTCTATAAAAATTGATTGTAAAGTATTCATAAAATATGGTATTTCTTTTTATGTAATTTTATTGTTTCCCACTTTAACCAAAGTATTGCATATTCATCATAGAAAATTTAGAAAGAACAACTAAGTAAAAGACAGAAAATCATGATTACCCATAGCTCCACTGAAATATAATGTTGTTTAAAGAAAAAATAAAAGGATAATAAATCGCTATATTAAATTACCTCATATATTGTACAATTTTGGGAATATTGCAAGGATGGCAGAGTTCAAGAGTTATACTGGGCAGCAACCAGAGTTTGTGCCTTTGAGGAGACTGGTGGTGATGAGGAGTGATAGGGCAGCAGTTGAAGGGGAAAGCGGAGAACTACAGTTTTAATTTTTTAAGATTGATCTGCATGCTGTAGAGAATGATCCAGTGGGGAGAAAAACTGTTAATGTTCTAGGAGGAAAGGAGAGAAGTACCGGAGAAATACTCTGGAGAGGTAGAGGCCCAGTGGAGGACGGGACGAACTGGATCTCTGTCCACATCATCAGGCAGAGTAAATGGGCACAAGACGGAAAGGGGGAGATGCAGCAAGTTCTTTGTTGATTCCTTATTTAGAATTTTTTTCAGCAAAATAGGAGGTAAGGTCTGAATGAGAGGGTGAGGGAGAGATTTGGAGGCTTTGAGGAGAAAAGAGAGGATGGAACCAGCTGTCTCAGAGAGTGGGAGAGAAAACAGGAGAGGGCTCCACTGAAGCCCTTAACTTGATTTTGTGTTTTCTCCAGCTGTATAGAACAGGCTCGTAGAAGAGTTGGATTCAATCAAGCTGGAATGCAGAAGTGGAAGAATAGCAAGGGAGGAGGGTGCAAAAATATCGAAATAGTAAGGAGAGAAGAAAGCTACTGGAATGTTCGGGAAAAGGTAGAAACAATGCAGGTAATCAATGGCTAATAGGTGAAGAGCTGATAGAGCTGAGTGAGGTAAGAAAGGACATAAGCTAGAGAGAGAGAAGGTGGTGATCATAGAGATGGATGTTGGAAATGATATTGTTGGAGGCACTGCAGTTATTAATAAGGACAAGTTCTAGAGTTCCACCTGGACAGTGAGTGGCTAAATTAGGAGAGGACAGAATCATGGACAAGAGGGGCTCAAGGAACTGGGAGGTCAAAATATTGGAAACATCACCTATGTCTATAATGAAATTATCGAGAATTATGGTAGAGTAGTATCAGAGGATGTAAAGGAAAACAGAAGTAGAATCATGGAGAAAGTGTGGATAGTGACCCAAAGACAAGTAGTTAGCTTCCCACTATACTAACAAATAACATCAGAAATGTCACTAGATATTGAATCTTGGAACCCTGACAATCAAAGGCATTTACAGTAGGGGTCTGCTTAATTTGCAATGACTTAAAAATAGAGATTTTATTCAGTGGATAAGAAATCAAACAAACAAGCAAGGACATAAAATCTTAAAATGCATACATTCCTGGTCTCTCTATATGAGGAATTCTATAATTTAAAGGTATATAGACATTGTAAATGATGCATCATGGAGCTTAGTCTGAAGAATGCTGAGTTTTATCCCTGTGGACAATTAAATTATTGGTGGATCACCTTGAACTAGTGGAGGCTTAGTTGTAGGCTTTGTTAGGGCACATCTATCTCAGTGCCTTAGTTCTAAAGTGTGGGATTTACGATAATATGTGGTCTTTCTGGGATTTTAATGGCAAGCCCAGGCATTGACCTGGCCCCTCTAAGTCTTGGCAGGATTCAACTTCAAAGTCAGTCTCCCTGTGGAAGGTAGGAATCTCTGCTGAGCTGTTTGTTCTATGGTCATTTTCCTCCTGGGCCCCTGGAATCTCATCTTGTATATGCATAATGCAGGGAGCAGTCAAGGAATTGAGGGAAGCCTCGATGCAGCTTGATGGTCGTCATTTCCCAGTACATCCTGCCTCAATTACCAGTTGTTCTGCAACCCTAATATGAGTGTTAAGAGTGTGGTTTTCTGTTTGAGTTGCCCCACTACACACTGCAGACTGAGGACTGCTGTCAAGAGAAAAGCCTTATGATGTGGGCCTCACTGAATACTGTTCCTATTTCAAATGTCAAATCCTCTCCAGCTGATGCCTGTCATATATTGCTCTCCAGTGCCTTTAAAGAATTTGCTCATGTATTTCCATCATTTAGATCAGCAGGAGGTTTAGTCCAATCAAAGCCATTTTATCATTACTGGAACTGAAATGCTCAGAAAGAGCCTGTGAAACACATGTCATATTTGTTTCTTTTCTACTGAGACTACTGCAAAGGACTTCTTCTCACCCAAGTAACAGTCCAAGTGCTTATGATGACTGTACATGGTCCGCACCGTGGTAGCAAGAAAGGCGCTTCCAGAGATTTTTCTTAAGCTGAGCTTTGAGGGTGAACCTGATGACAAAATGGGAAAGTGCTTTACTAAATACTATGTGTCCAGGTGTAAGGACATGAGACTGGGGAGTTCAGGCAGTGACAACTAGCTCCCAGCAGACTGAACAGAAGATCTGATTAGGACAGATGAGAGAAGAGTCTAGAATAGTAGTTCTCAGTCCTTCACATGCAATAGCATCAACTGAGATGCTTGCTGAAATGCAGGTCCTCAGACAATCTGACACAAAGCAGCTTTGGGAAATCCAAGTGTAGAGAGGTAGACAGTGCTCATGCAGGGCTCCATGTATGGTAATAAGTTTAGATTTTAATCTCTAAATGATGGGAAATCATTGAAGTACTTTTCACGAAATGCACCAGGGGAGAAACAAGTGTGTCCATGGCCAAATGCATTCTCAAACCCATGTTTTCCCTCTCTTAGCCTAAGCAAGGAGCTTTCCAACATTCCAGGAAACTATAACCTTCCTTCGTATCACTAATAGACTTTAAAAATAGAATGTCGCACACAGTAGATTCTCAATAAAGGCTAAGTAAATGAAATGTAATATGGTTTATATAAGTAACTTATCTCCACTCAATATAATTTCTCATTTGATCTCTTGCTCTCTTTTAAAGGTCTTATTTATATATTCTTAAAGACCCATTCAGAAAGCCTTTGGATTCAGCATGCCTTCGTTCACCAAATTTATAGGAAGGACAATCTTGAGCCATCTGGCGCCTATTTAATTTTTAACCACCTCTCCCTTGAAATATTTCTTTCTTCATTCTTATTTTGTCCTAAAAACTTGGCTAAGAGATAAACTGCACCATCTGTGACTTCCAGTAAATACAACTGTTGCTAATGAAATTACCCAGTTTCATCATTTTGATTTAAACGCCTTGCCTGCTTTTCCTCTGACCTTTTGTTGCTTGCCATCAAACTCAAGCTTTTGTGAATTTAGATACATACGTCCATGTAGGTCAGTCTTGAGGAATAAATCTTCTCTGTGAAGCACAAGAACCTCGGCCAAGCCTGCTCAGCAGGCTGACAAGGGAGGTGGGGGCCGAGGCTGTGCAGAGAAATATGGATAGCACTTGTGCCCATCCGCTCAATGTGCGCAGGGCCCCAGGGCAGACCCCCGCCATGTGACCAAGTGGCTGCTCGGTCTGGCTATCCGGCCTCCCATTTGTTAGATGCTGACGATATTAATGAGTTGGGGTGTTGGAGCCCATTCCTTGGCCTTTGGTATTGGTTCCCCCCTGCACAGGATCACTTGACCTGATTGAAGAAAAGGAAAGTTCAGAGACTCTAAACTTTACCCAAGTGGGGAGAAGGCTTTCCAGAAAAGGAAACTCTTTGGAAGAAGCCAAAGGACAGCTTTTCCATTTAGGTAGCACACCTGTCTTTGTCAGTGGCCCCATCAAGGGAATGAAAGAGAATAAAATGAACATTCATCCATCAATTTATTCAGCCATCGAGTTATCATCAGTACTGTTGTTCATTATATTAGACAATTAAAGATTTGGAGGGTATTATTAGTAATAGCAGCTGCTGACACTTAATGAGACTTTATTATGTAGCAGACACTGTGCTAAGCACCTTTTCTCATCAGTCCATTTAATCCTCACAACAATCCTGTGGCTGAGAACTGTTATTATTCCCACATGACACCTGGGAAGTAAGGCTTAAAGAGAATAAATAACTTGCCCAGGGTCCCACAGATCTTCATTCCTGCCCATAGCCTTGATGCTTCATTGCTTTGCACTTACTGGTGCTCTCTTGGGTGCTGGACTCTGTGCTAGTAACTGGGATACAAAAAGAAAGAAGATGCAGTTCTCACCCACTGTCTGAGGAAGTGCCAGATAAAAATACAAATACGCCATCTGAGTGAGACTACAACAGTGTTGGAAAACCATTCTGGGGTCACAGAGAGAAGAGATCCTGTCTGCTGGAGCAGGAAGGAGCTCACAGCAGAGGAGGCGTTAGACCTGGGATTCGAAGAGGGTATGGGGGTTTGGTCACCGAAGATGAAAAGAGTTTAAAGGGAAGCCTGGGCGGAAGGAACAGCACCTCCAAAGAAGGGGAGGTGTGAAAAGCAGGCAAAGGGGAGGAAACACTGACTGAGCTGGATGGGGGTGGAGAGGATTGGGAGGTGCCCTGCCCAGGCACAGGAGGCTGGGATCGGAAGTGCGAGTCAACCTCAGAACTTGACCTACAAGCTTTCTGTCATTGGGTCTCTTATTGTAAGCCAGAGGGGGTGGGGTCCTCCAAGGTAGCCCAATAGATCGGGTTAGCCTTTGGCCCAAGAAGCCGCAGGACTAAGTTTCATCACTCAACTTTCATTAGCTTTAAGGATTTGACTGCTCCCCACTCCGCGCAGTGAGGAGAGATAGACAACAGGCCTGAAGGGGTTAAGAAGTAGTTCACAAATTGCCCTACTGTCCCCCCATTCTTGCCTCTTTCTCTGCCTCCCCCCTAATTTGAGCACACTGAGCTAGTGACCAGGAAGCAGGTCTGTGAGCAAAAGCTGTTTCCAGCATTACCAACTGCAAAAATGTGTTCAGACTCTGTAGGTGTTCTGTCAATGTAGTATGACTTGAGTGAAGACAATTTCCACGATCCCGAATGTACCCCGTTGATTCTGCCTTCAGTTTCTACATCGCTTCCTTCTTAGGAACAAGGCTTTCACAGGCTGATGTGAAAAAGAAAATGCTATAGAGCAGGCCTGATACCAGGGAAAATTTCATCAAGAGAATGACTCGGATCTGTCAGTCTCCTCCAAAGACCTGGATGGGAGAGATGGGTGGGGCAAGAAAACCTTGCCTTGAAGCAAGGGTCAGCATACATTTTTGGTAAAGGACCCAAGAGTAAATAATTTAGGTGCGATGGGCCACTTGGTCTCTGTCACAACTACTTGACTCTTCTGTTGTAGCATGAAAGCAGCCAGAGACATGTGAATCAATGAATGAATAAATGTGACTGTGCTCTAATAAAACCTTATTTACAAAAAGAGGGGGTGTGGGCCAGATCTGGCCTACTGGCTGTAGTCTGCCAACCACTGCATAAGACAATTCCTACTAAGACAGGTCAGTGAGCACCTGTCAAGGGAGCTAGGATGCGAATTTGAAAAGTGCTCTTGGGATGCTAAATGAGGAATTGCCTAATTAACTTGTGTGGTAAGCCCCCAAACATATTAACACTCCAGAGATGGCTCCTGGGAATATCCTCTGTTTCTGACCTCCAAAAATAAATAACAGTCTCAGCCTTACTTTGACTTCATTCTTTACTTTCACCCATTTTATCCAATCTGCCACTAAGGGCTGCCATTTCTTCCACTGAAATCTGTGAAACTAATGCTTGTGAGGTGAAGAACAAGGTCCATAGTTAGTTACATAGCAGTAAGTGACAAAGCCAGGTCTTAGACTAAGTTTGCTTGACAATAAGGATAGATGAGTATCTTCACTGCATCTTTACTTTCCAAGAGTCCCTGGGAAATGTGTTTGGTATAAAGCAGGCCACAATGCCAGATGCTTGGAAGCAACACAGAGCATCACTGGGACCCCTTCCCTCATGACCTTTGCCTTCTACACTCACAGCTGGATCCCCTGCAGACCCCAAGAGAAATACTTAGGAACTGAGGCATGTTTTTAAATAAGTGCAATTAGTTATAGATGCTAAGAACGCAGACCGAGTCAAATTGTAGTGTGCAACTCGATGACTCAGAATGTGAGCTTTTAAGTCAAAGGTGTAGGTTTTAACAAATTTTATTAAAGAGTAAAATTTTCACATTAAAAAAGTACTGTATAGCCTAAAACAAATATATATGAGTCAGCAGCAGGGAGGAAAATGTTATTTTATGATACCTTAACTTTATTCTTAAATGATTTATCCCTGTCAACTTCTGAAATTGTTTGAGGTGGCTGATATATACACTTAAAAAGTTACAATAAAAATAGAATGATTAGAGCTAAGTAAGAAAAGAGGAGAGATGCTTGAACCAAAAACCATAGAGTTCAAAATCATTTTGGATAATCATAATCACTTAGGTCTAGAGAAGCACTTTTCCCTAGAACAAAACTCTGAAACTGTGGTTCTCCGAGTTTAGGGTCCCTAAGAATGACCTGGGAAGCCTATGATAAACAGATTCCTGGGATCCTCCTGCAGATTCTGACTCAGTCTGTCTTGCCTGGGGCCTAGGAATCCACATTTTCAATACCAGCTCCTGGTAATTTTGTTGCAGGTAGTTTCGTGATCACACTTGATAAACAGTGATTTT